>VZRJ01003406.1:97851-155583 GCA_013397565.1 Ptilonorhynchus violaceus | reverse complement strand
CTAGGTTGGAAAAGACCTTGGGGATCATCAAGTCCAACCTATGACCTAACACCACCTTATGAACTAAACCATGGCACTGAGTGCCATGTCCAGTCTGTTTTTAAACATCTGCAGGGATGGTGACTCCACCACCTCCCCGGACAGCCTATTCCAGTGCCCAATTACTCTTTCAATGAAGAATTTTTTCCTAATGTCCAGCCTAAACTTCCCCTGGCACAGCTTAAGACTGTGTCCTCTCATTCTGTCAGTGGTTGCCTAGGGGAAGACACTGACCACCACCTGACTGCAACCTCCTTTTAGGGAGTTGTAGAGAGTGATAAGGTCTCCCCTGAGCCTCTTTTTTCCAGGCTAAACAACCCTAGCTCCCTCAGTCGTTCTTCATAGGGCTTGTGTTCCAGACCCTTAGATGATCCATAAGGTCCCTTCCAGCCCCAAACGTTCTCTGATTCTCTGATTTTCTAATTCTCTGATTATCTGTTCCTCATGTGTGCAGAATCTGTAAATTAATTAATTTGCAGCTTCTACTTCTCAGGAGGCTGTTAGGTGGAGCACTGTTATGTGTGAGAAATCAGGGCCGGATGTGCAGGCACAGTGTTCTGCCTCGTGTGGTCTGTGCTAACCTGCCTATGGGGGCTGCTGTTGGGGATGTTAATTTATAAACTGATTGATGAGGGGTGGGATGGGGCAGTATGGTCACCAAGTGCATGACTGTGGTGCCTATGAATGTATTTTCACTCTATTTCCAGGGAGTGAGGCACTGAGACACACCGTCCAACATGTCAGAGGAGTGGGAAAACAAACATAGGAACCAACTTTACTCCACAGGCCATGAAAGCATCTCCTCTCATAGAGAAGGACAGCAATCAGCCAGTGAATTTGCTGCAGGTCTTGGGCTGCCACCTATTCCTGCCTGCTCAGGGTTCTGTAAAAGCAAAAGCAATGAAGCTTGTTGGTTCCTGAAGCAGCTGGTTTCCACCAGGATGAATGAGATGGAACTGCTGGTGGTAAATACGAAATAGAGCAGCCAATTGTGTGGTGCTTCAGGTGGAGACACTTCCATTTACCTCCAGGCTCACAGAGCAGAGAGAGCAGTCTTTTGACCTGAGGCTTTTTTGTTTTGGACTGTCACAAATTATTTTTATCTTTAATATAAGGGCAATATGCCTCCAGTGGACCAGTGACACAGAAATACTTTTATTTATAAGGAATAAATGCAGTGGTTTGGTCATTACCATGTTCATCTCCAAATATTCACCCCACGTGATTCACATCTTCCCTTTGGCTATGCTGGCAAGTAAACCTCATGCTGTGCATGGTATCCCTCAGCCAGGGTGCACAGAGGAGAAGGGAGCCAGCTCCATTTCAGTCCACTTTTTCCTGTGCTGTCCTGTGGGGCGGTGAGATCAGCACAAAGAAAGAAGGATCCTCAGGGCTGGAAAAGAAATACAAAAGAAAAAATATACATCCAGACATGTACATGATTCAATAGGAATGAGTCCCTTCTTTCTCTGTTGCTTGATCCATTTTGTAGAAATAGATGTCAATAGGACTGCAGGGAATTGCCCCTGTGGGGAGAGGCTGGCAAGGTGGGAGAAAACACTTGAGGGACCTGTAAGTCATTGAACAACTTCCACACAGTAATAGCTGGTGAAGACATCACTGGAGAGTCCAACAAACCTGAAACCAGAGCCTATTCAGCCTGAGCTGAGGAAGCCAACCCTGCAGACGGGATTGGATTTGAGTTTTTCGCGGACTGGAAGAAAGGGACTATGTGACAGGAAGGTTACGTGGGTGATTGTTGGGGTGTTCTTGTGGTGCTGAATGGTAACACAAAACTGTCCAAGGGAAGCCGGCGTCAGCAGATTGTCTTCTCATACAGGCACACACAGCACAGAGACATACAAGCCTGGAAAGGTATTTTACCTTCTTCTGCGTAGGGCTAAAAGATAGTGACCCTAGTAACAGGCTACACACCACCATAAAACCTCTGAACAAAGGAATTGCATCTCAGGAAGCGACATCCCACCCTCTTAATCTCAGAAACTTGTAATTCTTTCTGAGAAGGTAGTGGTAAAGAGCAACCCCCTGCTCTGAGGGCCTGTTGAGTTACAGAGTGCAACCAGGGCTCCTTCCTTCCCTGATGCCTGCTCCTGGCAGGGGTCAGAAGCATATCAGGCCAGTTATTTCCCAGTGAGGTCTGGGGTGCAGCCCCAGGAATTGCACAAAGGAACAGATGGAGGAGTTGTTGGGAAGACCTGCAAGCTAAATCACAGCCTGTGCCCAAGAGTGAAAGCCTGGCAGGGCCAGCCCTGCCGACAAGTAAATATTCTGCAAAGCACCACTGAGACCAGGAGAGAGGGGAAGCCCAGCATCCTTTGAGTGGCTGGTGAGAAGGGGGCTCAGGCCATACAAGAACTTTAGAATGCTCAAAAGGCAGGGCAACAACCTACAAAGGACAAAGACAGACTGCAGCAAACTCCTCTTTTGTTTTCACGCCTGCCCTTCCTGCAAAATCAGTAAGTCCCCAAGGAGATTGGAGCTTCTCTCAAGCTTAAGGCCTTTCAATAGGATAGAGGTGGTGAGAAATAGACAAAGAGCATATTTAGCTGATACAGATGGAGGTGCGGGCTTCAGTTCTGTAAAATATCTGGAAAGCATCGAGGACTGTCACATAAACCCATTTTGTTTGCTTGTTTGTTTTGTAGCTGTTCAAAGACATTTTACACACTGTACAGCTATTCCCAGGAATTCCTCCCCCCGCTTTTTTTTCCCCTTCCTTTTTTTCTTTTTCTTTTTTTTTAAATATCTTTTTTCTTTTGATCTAGACTTCCCCTGAAGCTTTACTAAAGAAGTGGCATCTTCTAGTCTGGCTTCTGGCATTTTTCAGTCCTTGCATTACTGCTACACACCCTGAGGCGGTTTTTGAGGGTTGTTTGTCAATTTCAAGTGATAGCTGCAGTGCAGAGAGGGCAGAGTTGATAAGCCGTTATCTCATAGTGTCACTCTCCAAACATGACCATGGTAATCCAGTGCAGACAGAGACATGCTAGAACTAAACTAAACAAAGACTACTGTCTTAGGAAGCTCCAGTGGGTACACAGATGTCAGTTGCAGAAACCAAAGACTCATCTATCACTGTATATTTCTGGAACTGATGTTTTTATGCACAAAACTGCTAAATATAGCCTCTTCTAGCCTTTCCTCTACAACATAAATGACAAGGACAACAACAGAGGCTTGCTTTTATGAAGAAGTTGCTGACATTGAGTATGATTATTACCTCAGGTTACATGGATGTTTGTGAGGCATTTTAGTTGCAATAGAATTGAGGAGTATTTTACCCAGATGGGTTTTACCCTATCTACAGTAGTCCACCACGGTCAGTATAAAACTACTTGGGAAATACCTTGGAGTAAATAGTCTTCTTGATTGACAAACATCTTTATTTAACTATGCATGATGATACATACAGGATAATTTTAGCCTACACACTAAATGTTCACATTCTAAATTCATTTCAGTGCAAGACTTAATGAGACTGTCCTCGGCAGTATGCATCCCCAGAAGCAGTTTAGCAATACCTGTATGTCAATTAATCTCAGATTCATTACTCTCATTGACAAAAGTCCCTCCAGGCTGGCAGTGCCAAAGCTGGATGTTTCAGGGGATTTTCTGTTGTGATTTTTGCCAGGTGATAACACAAGAAAGTACAGGCCTCAACATTTTGTGTTCCCCTCTGTAGGCAAGGGAAGTTCACCAAAGAATTTAAACCACATTTTTTTTTGCAGTCACATGTTTTTCCGTAAGTAGCAGAGTAGATTAAAAGAGCTGGGAGGTCTTCCTGCAATTTAAGAGGTGACTGCAGAGAAAACTCGGCAATAACCAGCCTCAGAACCTACTCTTTTGCTCAGGTCCTTTGGAACTGCACCCCCACAGGGATGGAGAGAAGGCAGTATCATTCTTCTCTGTGTTTTAGGAGCTCTTCTCTGTATATAAGGAGCAGGCTCTGCATTGCTGTGGAGCCATTTGCTCCAGCCTTCCTGCTCTGCATTTTCAAACCCCTTTGTAGAAGAATCCCAGGCATGCTGGTCTCTTACTCTCACTTGCAGGGAAATGAACAAAGTTCCATGCAAGATTTTTTCAAAGAGGAATATGATATTTATTTAGACAGTTTTTAAGCAAGTTGATTTTATACTTTCACTCTCCAACTCTCACAAACTTACAAAGTTCCAAGTATGTTGGTCCCTGTGATCTGGACACAGAGGGCAAGGAGCACTTGCTGTCAAGTCCTCATCAGATTTTTGAGGTTGCTGCTGACAGGAGAGATCAAGCTAATTTTTGGATATTCCTTTTATATCCTTTACAAATCATCAGTTGTTAAGAAGCAGTCCTTTGCTTCGGGTTCATGCTTACTTCATCTTTCACGAATCTTACATCACATTGCTGCTCATTGTCTATTTTTCCCTGTGTGAAATATGTTTGAGGTGTTTGTTCTTGCTAGTCTAACAAAAAAGATAGGCATCTGTGATGTTCCACAGCCTTCTAGGCATCCTGCAGGTGTGTGGATTGTAGGGTCTGTAGGCTCATCAGGATCACTGGCCTGGTGGTTGTGAAAAAACCAGCACTTCCCTCGATCTTGCTGCTGGAAGTGGTGTCCTGAGAGAGAGCTGTGTTTCTTCTGGTATTCACATATGGAGTGACATCCATTCTTCATGCCTTCTTTAAATTTTTTGCCATCAGTCTTACAAGATTATGTTCTGTATAACTGAGCAGTTTGTTGTGCTCTGGGAGATTTTAGTGGTGGGTACATCTTTCAAATCTAACTGCTCGTGGTCCCTGAGGGCAAGAACTTAGGAAAAACCTTGTTTGAGGCCCTGTGGAAAATGACTGCCAAAACTTTTGTTTACTTCCTTGCATGCTAGTTCACTTCCAGAATCTATAAGCAGTGCTTCCCTAAGAAGTAAATAAGGGTTGGGGAGTGTTGCTAATCACAGGACAGGATGGGTAACTGAGTATATCCAAATGTAACGTAAAGCAATAAGGAAGCAAAAACTGCCCTGTACTGTTGGGTACGGAAAGTAGTTAAAGTTTTCTCCTCAGCTAATCTGAGTAGCAGCTAAACTGTTTTTATCTGTACAGTTGTTTGAAAAGAAAGAAACAGGGATGGAAAAATCAATGATGAGCTTGTTCTACATCATGTTCTGGAAGATAATACCTCATACAATTATTAAGTACCTTTTAAGACAGACCTAGGAGATGTCTAAAAAACAGACTTTTCGAGATTATGAATCAGACAGATATTGCTGGCAAGCACAATTATACACTCACAGGCTGCAACTGTGAATCTTTACAAGGTCATTATCGACCTTCTTATTCTTTATTCTGTGCTGCTAAAACCGGCTAAGACAGCCAGGAAGTACGACTGGAAAAGGGAAAGGATGAGAACAAAGCAAAACTCTTGTGAAAATTTGCTTACATTTATCTGGCCTTCCCACTGTTACAGCCTCACATGCAACTACTGTACCTCTGGTTGGTTGGTTGTTTTAAAAATGAGCTTTCTAATGTGTTTCTACTTGGCTGCAGAAGAAATAGATCAAGGTTTCTCAGATGTCTAACACTTCCAACACTTCTCTTCACAAAACTATACTGAAAAAAGCTTTGCAAAGAATCTTGAGTGATAAGGGGTTATTCTCATCTTTCACCACTGAGCAACAGATATCCCTGAGGTTAGGACTGTAGACTGTAGCCTGGGCTGGATTCTTGACAACATGACGGAAATCTTCTGTGGCCGTTAGCAAATCTGAGTTCAGTCACAGTGTTTGGGTTCCTCTGCCAAGGATCATCAAGGGTGTTGGTGTTTTGTCTAGACCTATCTTCAGTGCTGATATCTGCACATTCTGGTGTTAACTAGGCTTTTCGGTAGGTTGGTAGCAGTGCTGAACTAAAGCCATGAAGAGAGGTTTGTTTAGAGAGGTGTATTCTGATACACTGGCTCATGTAACTGGAAAATGCATGTAAACTGACAGATGAGCTAACCCTTTCTCAGTCCATAGGGAGACATGGAAAACTTGGAGCTAGAAATTGGGAAAAGTAATTTCCTGTTTAACAATATTGGTTGCATGAGTGGTGGGAAGTTACACCCACAAAAAAGGGAATTAGTAGTAGTGGAAGTGAGCAATTACTAGCTCCTAGAGAAAGGACAGGAAGAGAAAGTAAACATCTAGAGAATGGAAGCATACCCTCCATTCAGTTATTTCATTTGCTGCATAATTCTAGGGTGACATTTCTCTTTCCCTACATTTTCCATTCATAAAATAAAGAGAGTAGAGACTTGTTAATGTACTGTAAATAAAAGAAACTGTAGAAGAAATTTTTTTTCCTTCAATAATTCGAGTATTGAAGCTAGTGATTCTGATCTGTAAGTCTTGGAATGGTGTGTAATGGCCTCCTGATCCTCCTACCTGTATCATTTTTATTGGAAAAATCACACAACTTAGTAGTGGTTTGCCAAGGAGTGTTTCTAGTCCTTTGATCTATTTTTAAATGTTGGGAATTTCATGCTTATGTTGCTAGATGAACTTGTGAAAGTCCGTGTGACTTCACCCTCTTAAGAGTTTTTGTTTAATTTGAAGGGGTGATGATTTAAAAAATGTCAATCTTTAATTATAATTTAACCAGGCCAAAACTCATGTTCACATGGTTAAACTCTCTTTTGCTTGTCTCTTTACTGTATTTTGGAATTGCTTCTTCCCAAAATGATGCCCAAACTTCGTCAGGTAGGAGGTGGTTGTCACCAGAAAAAAATGTGCCAGATAATGTCGTAATGATTGAAGAGCGTACATGTACATGTGCCAGCCCCTAAGCCTACACTCTGTTCCTCTTTAGGTTACAGGTATAATTGTAGCCAAAGACACCTGGTTGCTATAATTATAGCAGGAGTAAATATACAGTAAATATATAGTTTACCAAATTATAGTTTGGCAAATGAGAACACATGATTGATCACCTTGTGAAAAGAAAAGAGCAGTATTTGAAGGGAGGTCAGAGCAAACACATCGGATATAGGTGTGTGGCAATTGCCCAAGCCACAGGGGCCTAATTCCTCAGCTGTGGCTTCTCCACACTAAGACACACTAGGGGTGTCTAATGAACCATGGCAGAGCATGCTTCATTCAGAGCATGTTTTCGGTATACTTAATCAAAAGCTCAGCCAGCTAGAACAATCAAATCCACTTGAAACCAGTCCCTGGGTTGCTCATGGGGCAATTTATTGTCTTATTGCCTATGTTTAGTTGACTTGCACAATAGACTTGCTGGTGCACAGTGGGTGGTACTGTCTGTCCTCAGGGGCTTTCAGAGGATGATGTGGAGGTGTTGGAAGTCAAAGGTGAGGCTGGTGCAGGTGTCTTGTCCCTCACCTTTCTGCTGTTTATGCTGTGCCTTTTCAGGCAGCCTGGCTGGATGTGCCAGGTGGTGCAGTAACTTGCCAGCTCTGCTCAACCACAGGAAGTCCTGTGAGTTTCCAGGCATCAAGACAAGGTCTTGTCCATGCCAAATGATCTGGGTCTCCTGTCTCACTAGTAATTCCTGATCACTGTGCTGGATAGGAGTTCTGAAGGACCAATCCCAAATCTTGTTCCTGTTACTTCAAATGGCATCATCAAGGCGCAGAGAGAGCATTTCATTCCACATTCACTGTCTTGCATATAAGGCAAATGACTGCTGACTCTTTATGATACAAACAAGATTATTCCAGAGCAAATACATTTGGAGCAAATCCAGCTTTCTGCAGAAACTTGGCAATTTCTCAGTATCCTCACACAAATTTTGGATTGTACACTGTCATGCTGTTATTTACTTGGTCAAGAACCAGGAGGGGAGTATAATTACACTGATTGAAAACTACTTTATAGGAAATGGGACCATCTCCAATGTGAAAAATCATCTCCAGAGTCAGATATGCAAATAAGAGCTATTGTAGCCTGCAACAGTTGCAATTAAAAAAAAAAAAAAAATCACTGTATTTCATTCTAGGATAATGTGTAGCGCCTGCTCAGGATGACCTCCATACATACATGATATTCTATTAAAAACTGACGTGGTCTTGAAGATATTCTCAGATGTCTAACATAAAACTCCACTTAACAATGGTAAGCATATAAAATATGCTTTCATGAAAGAAAAGTTACTTTATCTGTCAGAATAAAGACCAAAGATCTATTGTCTTTAAATTACATGGAAAAGAGTTTATGTTATTTGCTTGGATGAACAGTCTGAGCAAAATCTTGTTAATCCCAATCCTCAAGATAACTCACTGGATTGTAGTAGAGCAGTTTTAACTTTGCCAGCATGTAACAAAGATAAATTTGCATTATCATATCAAATCCTCATCTCATGTCATGACCCCTTATTTCTTCAAATCATAGAATCATATAATCATTAAGGTTGGAAAAGACCTTCAAGATCACTGAGTCCAACCTTTGGCCAAACAACACCAGGTCAACCAGCCCATGGCACTCAGTGTTATGTCCAGTCTTTCCTTAAACACCTGCAGGAATGGTGACTCCACCATCTCCCGGGGCAGCCCATTCCAGTGCCTGACCACAGTTTCAGTGAAGAAATTCTTCCTGAATGATGAGGAACACAAACACTTTTCCTGAGAGGAGAAACATTTGCCATCCACAAATTACATAAAAGGGTCTGTGGAAACCATGTAAATCTTGAAAGAGTTGGAGGCTACTATTATTAGTTATAGGAAGAGCAATAGCAGTTTTAACTTTGCCAGAGTGGTGCTACCTCAGAGAAGATAAAACTTGACCATACACTTACATGTACTGGGAACACTTTAAAATAAAATATCATACGCTTTAGGATACAAGGAAGCAATAGGAGATTCAGTGGGTGTCTGATAGCAAAGCTTTACAGGCTTTGGCCGAAGTTCAAAATAATGAAGTTAGGGTGTTAGCTGAAATGAGAGCTGTTAGTTTCTGAGCCATTCAGTAACATGAACCACTTTAGGACCCTGATGATGGTGTAAATATCCAACTAATACATCAGGTAAGATGTGAACCATGTTCAGCTGTGACAAGAAGGAAGAAAGGGAGGAAACAACATTAACACACCCTCACCTTTGATTTTTGGCTTTAGACTCTTTCATGTTAGATAATTCAGTCTTCCAAGGGAATGTTAAGAGACTACATCTGGCCAAATACATTTCATACCTTTTTTCCCTGGCTAACAAGATCTTCAGTGCTGTGTCCTCCACAGCTTTCTCTCTATTATGATGTGACAGATTAGACTATATACTGTGAAACATAGGCTAGAATTTTTTCTGTATTGAAAGTTGCAGTGACATGTTTTGAACCTGAGTTGTAATTAAGTTTTAACTTGGTTTGATATTTAGACTGAAATGAGGCCACTACATAAGCCAAGTTGGAAGAATGTAGCTATCTGAGCTCATTAATGGAGGGTTAAGTGTATGAAAAGTTTCAAAAACATAATCTGTTCAGGCAGCAAGAGCAAACAGAAATAGATGCATTTCCAGAATACTTGAAAGGTAAAAAATCCATATCCTGGAGTCTGGTGATGTATCAAACAATGTGCTTATGAAACACTGAAAGTAGGTAAGAATTTGACTCATTTTTACGGTGACGGGCCTCAGTGTGTTTGTGTACTATCGTGCCTGCTGCAAGGGATTTAGGCTGAGTGACAATTGGGTTATGACCCAGGTCCATTGTACTAAATCTCTTGCTCTTGGTGTATCAGAAATCAGATTTAGATACATGTGGGTAGTATGTTGGATTAATGCAGGAAGACAACCAGGGGAAAACCAGATAGAGATATGAGTCATCAGTTTATCTAGTTTCTCATTTTGTTTTTCTTTGATTTCAAATAGAATTTGGCTGTTAAAAAATTTAATTTTAAGACTGGTTCTTTTTTTTTTTTCCTGTGATTTGTTGGTAGATTTATAGAGCTTGAACCACTGTTTTACTTTGGAGATAGCTATATGGGACCATGCTTTGTAACAGAAGGTGATTAATTTATTATTCTTAAGGCACTTCTTACTGAAAGGAATATCCTTAAGACAAGTGCTTAAGACAAGTGCTTAACGCTTGCTCCCATTTTGTCACGTTTCTGCTGATTAGGTCTTCTGTCTGACTTTGTTCCTTTTAGAAGGATTAATTTAATTCTGATAATCACCTTTTCATTTTTAAGCGGCACTGCATTTTTCCTACCCATTTTCTTTCCGGACATGACAAAGCTGCAATTAATTTATTCACCCAGGTGCCTTTGCATATAGCTTGCCAGAGATCATGTCAAAAGGCTCCCGAAACTTTTACAATTAACAGTGGTAGCTGTTTAGCAACTGGCTATCATTAGTAACCTCTGTGTTCAGGTTACTTAATTAGTTACAACCAATTACCAGTAGGTTGTTCTCTTCTGTGCGATTTGTAATTGAGTGAAGCAGCTTTTCCCTCACCCATTTAAAAGTCTGTTGTAGATCGCTGTGCTTGAATGATTAATACCTACCTGTTAGGAGATCTGTAACAGGCACTTGATCCTGCTGCAGCAGGACTTGCTGGCAAGGTTTCCTCCAAGGGCAGGTACGCCAGCATCAGCGCAATTCACTCCGCAGGCAGATCAGAGGGTGAGGCTCAGTGTGATGTACGGAGGCACTGGTGGGAGAGTCACCTTTTTCTGCTTGAACTGTGCATTTATGATAAATCCAAGAGCTTTATCCTCCCATGCATTTAAAATAAAAATGACTTTAAACCAGCTCGTTAAAATGTCATTGTGCTGCAACAGGAGCTCCATTTTTTTGCTGGGCAGATTGAAAAGATCAGACTTACCAGCAGCAGGCAGTGTAGAAGGAGGAAACTGATGCCTTTGGGGTGTTCTTCTCCGTGCCTCAGAGAGCATGTCAGACAGAGGAGGGAAGAGAATGCTCTGGGGAGGTCTTAGATGGGGACAGACTTTTTAGCAGGGCCTGTAGTGATAGAACAAGGGGTAATGAGTTTAAACTAATTTAAACTAATTTTTTTTATGGTGAGTGTGGTAAAACACTGGAACAGGTTACCCAGACATATGGTAGATGCCCCATCCCTGAACACATTCGAAGCCAGATTGGATGGAGTTCTGAGCAACATGATGAAGTTGAAGACGTTCCTGCTCACTGCCAGGGGTTTGGACTAGGTGAACTTGAAAGGTCCTTTCCAACCCAAACTGTTCTGTGATTTTACAATTTTATGACCTTCCCCTTTAATGTCTTAATCGGAAATTTCTCTGCTACCTTGAGAAGACTATTGTGACCATGGAAGCTTTTCCCTAACAATGGCTATAGGACCTCCCAGATTTAGTTCTTGTAGAAGCCTGAAATTGAAATTCCTTTAAGAGGATAATAGACTTACCTGAAGATACCTAGTTCCTATCAGCTAATTTGGATTACTGAACAAGCCTTCCTCTGTTCTGTGAAACACTGAATTCTTCACAAAGCTGAAATTTTAGTGCTTTGATTTTAACCATGTTTTTAGTGTATAAAACTAGAAAAGCATTTTCTAGTGCCAGAAATTTGTTGTGTAGATGTTTGGTGAGCTTTTCCAGACTGCAGGCCTTTTTCCAGGGAATGCTGCACAGTAATGAATACCAAACAGAAAGCATTGAACACAGGTAAATTTTAATGAAAAGCACTTGTCTGCTGAACATATGTTGAAAAAGAGTTTATTTATGAAGGTTCACCTGAGATTTGTTTGTGAAGGTTCACCTGAGATTTGAACATAGCAATCTAAACAAACTTTGTTTTTCTTGATATGTGCCAGTTTGTCAAGATTTCTGAGCACAGATGGGGCACAGCAAGAGAAGCTTTCTTTTAGCATAACATACAAGTTCTATTAACATGCAATGAAACTGGTTGATCTTTAAAGCAAAGTGCATCTTTGAAGAGTGAAATTAAAAAATTGCAAATAATCACAACAGTCTTTAATGTGCTATGCCTATAGAAAGGCTGGATAACACTGATGGTTGTGCATTTCTTACTCCAAGAGGGTCAGTACTTGACTAGAACCAAAGAAACATTGCTGCTTTGTATGAGGTAGCTTTCGTAGCCTCGTAACTTGCTTCTTTGTGTTTCCCAATGTATTATTTACATGGTATCTGTGTTACTTCAACTCTCCATAGCAAAAGTAATTTTTACTTTGTACTCTGGATGCAGCCAAATAATGTGTGTAAACTATCCATGAAACAAATTATGATGCTAGGATTAATTATAGAGCCAAGAAGTCAAATAATACATATGTGTAAATATTTTCAGAGACTGAAGTCATGGTATGGATTATGGTTAAATTAGCTTTTTTTTTTTACCCGTTTATTTAGATATAAAACAGAAGTAGTTTTCTGAAAGTATTCATTAAGTTTATTTTAAGCTCCCTTTGGAACAGTTTTGAGTACTGAATATAAACTGGGATCAGCACTTTCCATGCTCACACTGTAAGTGCAGTAACAACAGCAATTACACGGTGCTGTATATGATTTAAGCTTGCAGGTTTTTTGAGTTATTCTCTAGCAGAATAGATGGCTCTGTGTGTAATGACACTTGCCTATATTTTCCCAAGTGATGCTTTGCAGACACATTTAGTTATAACACTGAATCTATCTTTTATGAATTAATTAAGATGGTATTTGTGTTTCTATCTGCCTCAAGGAAGAATGTAAATGAAGTATATTCTGCTTAAAGTATTACTGTTGAGTTGACTTGAAAATCTCAGTTTGAGAATCTGAATGTTGCTAGTGCTGTTTGTGTCAAGAGATAGAATGTATCTGTAATCCTTTTCCTATTAAATGCACACTCCATGTTTAAAAGAACTGTCTGTAAATTTCTGTTACAGAGAAGAGTAAAATATTTGGTAGAGTCTGTATCATATTCTCAATAAAAATAGTTGTATTTGAATTTAAGTTTTATAGCTAAGCATACAAAAAATCAGGAAATCTGAAGAATGTTGAAAATAGAGCTGAACTTTTCACTTTGTATTATATGTAGAGGCAAATTCTTCAACTGTGTCTTGGTTACCTACAAAAATGTGTTCTAGCGGCATACACAGCAGTTTAAACAGAACACATGAGGCTGCACAGAAACTGAGAAGCCAAATAATTTCGACTACATATATTACATGGTCCATCATATTATTCCATTTTCTTTTTTAGCCCAGAATATAGACTTTTAAGTTCTTAAATTCTGTGCATCTTCCAGCCATATAGTACTTAAAATGGGTAACGGTTTGTTGAAGGAGATGAATCCATGCCATTTTTGGTCCTGGGTCATACAAAATGTTCTTTTGTCACTAGATGAAGTACTGTGATGTAAAAAGCCCATTAGCCTTGATACGGTGACTGAATCAGTTGTTTATAGATTTGAAAATACGCTATCAATCAGTATCAAGGCAGCAGTAGTACGGACCTCTGCACTTGCACTCTCTTCTTCATTGGAAGTGTTCAAATACTTCATCTCTGGATGTACTGAGTGTATCTGAGTGTACAGTGGATTTTAAAGAGGACAAATTGAGACAGTGAGTGCTGGCGAATTTTCCAAGTAATTAGTGATTATTCAGGATGCCATTCATTAGTCCTGAGCATATGAGCATCAGAAGGTCCTACAGCTTTACAATATGTCAGCCTTCTCAAACGTTCGAATACTGATAATATTTGCATAGTAAAAGGCGCTCTTAAGAATCTGGTTACGGAATGGCCCCCTAGACGTGGCAGCAATTTACTAGCAAGATCCAATCTTTTCTGTGTCTTAGGCTCTGACTAAGACATGGACCCCCAAAAAGGGCATGCAGTTATCTGTTTTCCTGACCTAGATTGTCCCATAATTTCTTTTTTTTGAATGTAGAAATGCAATCATGTTTCTCCTTTTAACTATGATTTAAAAAGTCTGAATTTCTCTATGACAGACAATGTCTTGGTCTGACCCAAATTCACTCTTTTTGGGGCTGCTTTGCTGGAACAAGATGAACAAATGTCAATCCTTGTTTTCCATTTTCATGGGAATAGATGAGAGTGGATATATTTCCACCAATAAGATTTGGAGGGCGATGTGTAATGTTAACATGCAAATTAGATTGAGATGATATTTCTGTCAGGGGAAATAAAAACTCTTCCATGAATTTCCCTCATAATTCCTTTCATTTTCTTCATATAAGCTCCATGTAAAACTGTCAGGCTGGTAATTAGGCAAATTATAGGGACCTTCTCATATGAAAACTAATGCATTTTTCCAGAGAGAATTTCAAATGAAGATGCCCGCAAGGAAGGCAGAAGTCTGAGCTCGTTTTCCTTTATTGAGACTGATTTATAAGTATGCAGGTTTTCCACTTTCTACCCTTGACAGCAGCAAGAGGATCTAAAGGTGGACTTTCTTGCAATGAATAGGTCTCTGAAAAATACTTGTCTTCCAGAAAGTAACATATTTAAATGCAATGTAATTTCTTTGAAAATATTCCTGTTTAGCTCCGGTAAAATTTTGCAAGCTGTCTGCATATTGCATGATTTTCATGCAAAGTCATGAGCTGGTGAAGGTTTATCCAAAATCAGCACAGAATTGTAAACCTTGCAGCAGCCTTTCCCAAGAGGGAGTTTGTCAGGAAAGCCAGTTATAAACTAGGATTCATAATTTGCCACAAACTCTCTGTGCAGAGCTCTACAGAGAAACAGAATTTCTCACTTTTAAGGACATGGGACAATAATAAAAGAGTGTGATCACGAGCCCTTTTTCTTTTAAAAGCAACAAATTCAGTAAAGAGAAAAGAGACTGGGGAAAATATAATAAGCTACGCAAGTAGGAGCCACCTCCCAAAACAATCAGGGGGAAAGTTTTGGGGTGGCATAGTCAATGAGGAATAAATAGGTGACAATACAATGAATGAAATAGACTAATTTTTATGGTCAGAAAGGTTTTGACATTATATGCTTACACTTCCATAAGACATTTTTCTCAGTCCTGCATTATACCCATGTAAAAAGATAAGCATTTTTCAAATATGTTGGATGAAGCTAATTTAGAAGAAGTTCATTGGAAAATTGAGAAAGTTAATCCTGTTGGCATGTCATCCAGTTGACTATTCCTAGTGTAGGTCTCCAGGGATTGGTTTAAAACTTATATATAATATTTTTTCATCAGTGATGCAGAAGGGAGAATAGCAGCTATCGTGGGGCTGTTGGGGACCACCCTGGCCCTGGGAACTGACCTGCTTCAGCTCCACTGGGCTGGGATGGAAACCCTCCCCAGATCCGGCAGCCCGCTGAGTCTGTCTCCTGTTAAAAATTATTACATCATGTCTACCAAAATTTACAGCTCACACTGAGATCACATTTTAAGCCAGCTAGCGGCTTTACTGAGGCATGTAAAGGATGTCTGAGAGCAGGCCTTGCTGTCTAATACAGTTTAAGTTTACTCTCTGAACAGATATAGGATTGATCCAGTGTCTGGGACCTCACCAGTAATACAGGGCAAGTGCCCAGAGGCACTAGTGCTCCCTGCAGAAAAAAAAGCTACCCAAGGCTAATGTCCTGAGGAGGGACAACCCTCAATCACACTGTATTGGTTAAAAGACAATTAATTTAGCCATATAAACTATTTTCCTCACCTCACATACTCTTCTTACCCACTTAGGAAATGATCCCCAAATCCTAATGTTACTTCTGCAAATAGGACTGATTATTTTCAGTCTATTTATCCCTACATGTCTGATAACTGTCCCTTTCCTCCAGAACCTTGTCATTGCGGAGTGGAGCCTGAAAATACAAACATCATCTGCTTCCAAATACTGGTCCCTGTGTCAGGCTGGGAACATCTTTGGTATTGGATGATGGATTGCTCTTCATGCTTATTACATAGCAGTGAAATGTTTTGAGGGCTATTATGGAAACTAGGTAACCATTTCCTCCTAAAACTGCTTGGAGCAGTCCCTGAAGGTGTAGTGCATTCTCCTCAATCTATTCATGAAATCAAACACACCATATAGAAATAATTGAGCAAGGACAAGCACAGCCAGTATACAGGAGAAATGTTTCATGGTCTTCTTAAACTTTAATTAAGCTTCAAGCAAAATATCGAGAGCCACGATGGAGACCTAATTTCCTCATGGCTTGAAGGGTTAATCTTGGATGTGTCTGCAAAGTGCACAGCAGTACAAATGAAAACTCCGAGCTCCTGGCAGGGATCAGTGCATGAAATGGTGTTATCTAGGTAGAATAGAGATAGAGATATCTAGATAGAGAAATGTTTCTCTATTTTTTAACATAGTATAAATCCATGCATTTCACTAAACTGGAGTGATTTTATTTTGATAATATGCATTTTGAACACTGGTCCAATAATACATTAATAAATGTGTTTCTATTTCTGACAGCTGAGTGAATAAAGTTAGGATGCATAAAATATTGTAGCTGTGACATTACATAGCATTTTCATTCTTAAACCCTTTGGGTTTGGTAGTACTGGCATATAATGAAGTAGAATTTAATATCCACCTATAGCAGGGAGAAAGTTCATATTTTTATATCTATACAGCTGCAAGGATATGACACCCACCCCTACTTACCTTTGATTCTGCTATCTTAACAGCCAAATAGGAAAGCCCTCTAGGAACAGTTATTCTATAAGCTTATGGTAGTAAAATGCTAGGTTTCATATCACAGCTATACTATCCTCTCTTGGTATTTTCGTCCATTTAGTTGCTGAAGAAGCTTGCTGCTTTATCACACATTTTCTAAGAATTCCCATGATTTCCAGGAGATCTGGATCAACATCAATATGTTTCTCTTACCAAAAGCTGTTACCCAGCACAGGACACTTAATGTGTGAGTAGCTGAGGCAGATGTGCTGACAACAGGTCACAGGTCTCCTTCCACAATGACTAAGGGAATAGAGAAGTTACCACTGACATCGCTGAGAGAAGTTGCTAAGAGCATGGTTATAACGTCTTGCCTGAGATCATTGCTATAAATGAGAGGCCATGATTTGAGAACCTTGTGGTAAACGGCACAAAGCATCTTTGAGATTATAGTGCTGCAAAAATGGGGTCCTTTCTTTACGAGAAGAGAAAGAAGTAAGGGCATAAATTACTTTCTTCTGATGTCCATTGTGTTTCTCTGGCTCCTTGGGCTCATAGAGATGTCTGGTGTAACAGTAGTTTTTCCAACTAATTTTATGAGAAAATACTTGGAAATTTTTGTCTGCGGATGTGGGAGGTATTTACCACAGCATGATCGCTTGGGGGAGGAAGACCCTTTTTGAGAATACCCAAGGCAGTTCTTGCCCCATCTCACTGCTTTGCTGGGTTGATTTACGGTTCAGAGGAGAAGCTCCCAGTCCATGTCCCTCCAACCTGGACATCACATCAACATCCACAGCCCGGTGGCACTGTGTGGGCTGCAGGATGGGTGGGGAAAGTGTGAGGGTACCAGGTGACCATGAGGTTGAGGTACAAGGCATACAAAATAATTCTTGTTTCTCCTGGACAATATGCCTGTATACACAATGCTAACTGGAGACCCATGCCTGCCTCTCTGCCAGCTGATGCACTGACCTCCCTTCTCTCCCTGTTTATCTTTGAAGTCTCTGACCAAACAGGGAGCTTCTTCTGGTGGCGAATGCTGCCATCCTCTGAGCTCCTTCGGCCTACTCGTGCCGGTTCTATTCTGTCATTCAAGGTCTGCATCCTTCGGGGTGAACAACTTTGGAAAATAATCATCAGTCAGGCCTTGTCACTGAACGTGAAGACGAGGATTCTCAGGATAACTAATCTATCGGCACGCTGCTTACTGGTGAATTCCCAGACTCTAGGCTGTGCTCAAGTTTTCACCCAACGGCTAAACCAACCAAATTCAGCATCCACACCTGCATCCAGGTACTTTGTTTCATATGTAGAAACACTGTGTGTCAGGTGGGGAAGGAGAAAAAAATTAGCTTTTTTCCCTGCTGGTGAGTTTGAGAGGAACAAGAGAAGAGTTCTTACCTGAGAAATCTCTTGCTGTTTTAGATAATGAAACCATTTTTTTCCCTTAAAGGCTTACCTCCTCACCTTTCATGTGTGCCTGGGATGGGGAACCCTCTCATGCTCTGCAGCAACTAATTATCAAGCTGTGCTCTGAAAAAGCTCTGTTGCGCAGCAATCAGATGGGAACAAGAAATTATTACAATTGACACTGTAGGCTAAATGCAGTGGCAACAGGCAGTCTTTAGAAATCCAAAACACGAAAAGGAATCACTTGGTAAATACATGTGACACAATTAATTATAGAATTATTACGTCTATTTTTCTTGCCTGTGCTGGTCTTCTAGACCTAAATATTTTGCTTCATTTTAAATATTTCATTTACTTGTATGGCTTGACACAATTTTTTTCTTCTGATGTGCTTTCTTATCATATCGTTGAAGAGAACTGCCTTCACTCTCCCCGTCCTCTTTTCCCTACTGCTTGCTTCTGCATAATTTTAAAGACATACTTGCTCTTTCTACTCAGAGCAGTTCTTCAATATATTCAGACCATGTTTGACTCCATGAAGAATTTCTTTTGCCTCTGTGATATCAGAGAGCCTGAATTTACAGCAGAATATCGTATATATATGTAAAAATTAAGATGGGAAACTGTAGGGGGAAATCTCTTTGAACGGTCATGCTAATATAATTTTATTTTTAAAGCACATTTGGAGACCTGTTGCTCATCATTTTAGTGCATTAGCTTTGCATTTGCTGATCTGGCCTTGGAAGCAGAGGCGTGGGTGAAAGTTGGTGTACTTTTGGAGTCACAGCAGTTCTGTTCTGGAGTCTGCAGATCTGCAAGCCAGGCCTACAGATGACTCCAGAACTACAGGCTCAGATGGGAAGAGTGATATTGTTCTAGTTGTCTAGAACAATAGTCTTCTAGTTCTTGTTGTCTGCTGTCTGATCTGGGAAAGCAACCCTGTAGTGGGTGTAACCCAAAGCAGCCTTTAGTTAGCAACATCTGCCACGTGATCAGTAAGAGTGATGGGAAAAGAATTAAGCACAGGTCAAATAGTGTTACCTTAATGCCCTTTGAGCATATTCTCAGCTAGAAACAGGGCATGGAGGTGCATGTCTGTGCCTCTGTCCATGTCAAAGTTAGATCATGCTTTAATTCCTTATCTTGGTCCAAGTGAGGGTGGAAAATCTCTGAACCTCAAAAGTAAGGAGATCCTCACTTTTGAAAGTCCTCCATCCTCCACTTTCCTGGACGGAGACAGCCTTGGAAAAGTAAAAGGCTTAAGAACAAGGGAGTTGTGCCCCTTTTTGGGTTCTCTGTGTCTTTATACTTCTACCAAAGCCAGGCTGTTGAAACTGTGGTGACAACAAAAGGATAAGAACCACACAGTTTTTGGTTGTGCCTGTGAGAGCAGTGATCACCCTGTGGATTGCTCAAGAGACCTGTGAAACCTTCTCAGAGCTGTCACAGAAATAAGACTGTAAGGGTTTTTCTTTCATTATTATTATGTTGTCTGTTCATCTCAAGTCAAGCACTGATTTTGTGTGACTCCCTTTTAACATTTGCTTGACAACACTTGTTTCCCTAATTTTCTATTGCAAAATTTTTAGTGTTCTAGGTACAAATTTGAAAAGGGGTAAGGTGGCTAAAGATGTGGACAAACTTTGAAATTTCTAGATTTTGAGAGAAGTCACCTGCCTGTCAATTGTGTGGCTCATTGACTTCAAAACTCTGAGGCTTTGTAGAGCTAACCTTCAAGGGCAAGAGTTATGTGTCCTCGAAAATTTTATTTGGAATTTTCCATTTGGGGACAATAATTGTCAATGACAATGAGACAGCTGGGACTGTTTAGCCTACAGAAGAGAAGTCTCACGGAGGGATCTTTTAAATGTATGTAAATACCTGAAGGGAGGGTGCAAAGAAGATGGAACCAGGCTGTGTCCAGCAGTTATCGGGACACAGGCAGTGGGCACAAACTGAAACACAGAGGTTCCCTCTGAACATTCCTTTGACCACTTTTCCACTGTGGGGATGACTGAACACTGTCAAAGGTTGCCCAAAGAGTCTGTGCAGTCTCCATCCTTGGAGACATTTTGAATATCCAGCTTTTGAAGCTGTCTGGATATGGTCCTCGGCAACATGCTGTAGCTGGTTCTTCTTAACCAGGAGGCTGGACCAGAAGACGTCCAGCAGTCCCTTCCAACTTCAGTGTCACTTACATTGGAGCTTTATTAACATTGTTATATGGCTGCTTGTTTTGGAGAGCTACAATACTGCTTTTATCAGTTATTCATAAATCTGTATCTCATTCTATTACCTGTTTCGGTTTGAAACCATTAATATTTCAATGGTTTTCCATTGATTTAAAAGAATTTTGGCTCTTTGTCTCCAGTAATTTCAGATCCTTCATGTAGCCTGAAGTTTCTGCAATAATGCAATAATGGAAAACTAAAAGTCAGTAGCACTCATGTTGTTCCCAACAGGTGTAGTTTGTAAACCATTAAAACATCCTCCTTTCCTCACAGATGAGGGACAAATTTACCTTGAAGTTGCAAAATTAAATCTCCTTTCTGTCAGATTTTTACATTGTAAGTAATTTTATTTTGCCACATAAATTCTAGGGTGTTATAGCAGTAAACATAACTTGCCCTTTCCTTTTCTTGGATGTTACGTTTTGGGGGCAATGGGTCAGTAGGAAGACTTCAATGAAGACATGATTGTCCTGCTCTGCTCTGCACTGGTGCAGCCACGCCTTGAGTCCTGTGTGCAGTTTTGGGTACCACAACATAAAAAAGAAATTGAGCTGTTAGAGAGTGTCCAAAGGAGGGACACGAGGATGGTGAAGGGCCTTCAGTGGAAGCCATATGAGAAGCAGCTGAGGTCACTTGGTCTGTTCAGCCTGGAGAAGAGGAGACTGAGGGGAGACCTCATTGCCGTTACAACTTCCATGTGAGGGGAAGAGAAGGGGCAGGCACTGATCTCTTCTCTGTGGTGAGCAGTAACAGGACCTGAGGGAATGGCCTGAAATTGTGTCAGGGGAGGTTTAGGTTGGATATCAGGAAAAGTTTCTTCACCCAGAGGGTGGTTGGGCACTGGAACAAGATCCTCAGGGAAGTGGTCACAGCACCAAGTGTGTCAGAGTTCAAGAAGTGTTTGGACAATACTCCTGGGCACATGGTGTGACTCTTGGGAATGGTGCTGTGCAGGGCCAGGAGCTGGACCTGATTGTCCTTGTGGACAAACTCAGCATTTTCTGTGATTCCTAGTTCCAGGGTACTGTGTATTCTCCCACATTGAGCTAATCTAGGTCGGTTCACAGCTGGAATCATGGGCACTGAGGATTGTAAGGGACTCAGCAAGGCAAAAAGCTGAGACTAGCTGGTGTGGCTAAACTCCCCACTAACCTACCCTGGAAAAAGACACAAAAATGTGGCAGACCAGCAGAACCAAAATTACAACAGATTAAAAAATTCCCTGACCACTAGGCATGTAGGTAGCAAACCAGAAAAGAAATGTTTTTAGACGAATAGTTTGAGCTTTTTGATACTGAGTGCAATTATTTTCCATGATGCTTTTACACACAAAGGACTGTATTTACTGTTTTAATCCCCCACAACAGCACGGCATATCTGTTCATTCCTTGAAATAGTGGAATCACCATGCTACAGGCTTCCTAATGCTCTGCCTTGACTGCCATCAAAGGGAAATGTCTGAGTCACATAGAGCATAATAATGAGATGAACAGCTCAGATGACCTACTTACCCACTGCCTTCAGGCAGTAGTATTACTGTGCCTGGAAAACTTGAAGGAAAGTATCCCACAGCAACCTTGAGTTAAGAAAGTGGTGAGGTATTTTGGGGGTTAAACATCCTGATGGGGAAGAGGGCTGCACTTTTTGCAAAGAGGAGTGTGAGGTCAGGTTTCTGGACTTTGGCTGATGTTCCTGGGGAGTTCTGCTGAAGCGTAGTATTTTCAGGAATTTAGAAAAAGGAAGGAAAATAGCATTTTAGCACAGACACTTGTCATGGAAATAAGTGAATTAAGCCAACACACACGCACGCAGACTGAGGAGCAGACCTGGAAACCCATTTATTACAGAGGACTACCCTTGTATCACACTATAATTCACCCTGGGGCTCTCAGGGAAACGTAAATGAACAGCAGTCATGACCACACTGCTCTCTGAGCCAGAGACGGGGGCAACGTAACTGTCCTGTGTTTCCACAGCTGTTTCAACCAAGAGGGTTTAGATATGCTTTTGGCTGTTGCACCCAAGGAAGACATCAGGAGAGAAGGAGTCTCCCACGGCGTCTGCTCTTCCTCGCTTCATCTCTGTCTGTTCATCATGAGGAGTGGATGCAGGAGAGGATGCAGCAGAGGAACTGAGTGGATTGTCTGCTCTTGGTCCCATAAATAATACACAGATATGTATAGTTTCAGCTGATAACCCCTAACTGTGATTAGGGTGAGGAACAGGGCAGGAAGGTGGGTGTTTGGTGTCTTGCAGTGCTGCAAAACAAACCATGTTCTCTTGTGACCCTGCTAGAAATTCCTGGCTTTGGCTTCAGCAGAAAGAGAATCTCACTTTCAAAGGAGAAATATCTTTCTTCAAGAAGGATAAGGTTTCATGCTCCAGCACTTGACAGAAGGTCCTTCACCTGCTGTTCCCATTTCTTCACAGGGGTATGAGGAGGTAGAAAAGGTAATTAAAGTTATTGTCATTGCTTTTGCTCAAATACAGGAGATGGGAAAGAGCCGTATATGTTAAAAAGATTTTTTTCTGCTTGCTTTAAAAGTAGATATCGCCACATTAACCTCTCTTTAATTATAAATTGCACCTATTCTGAGGGAAACTGAGGGAAAGATAGCTGTAGATACAGTATCCCTGGATAAGTGTATTTTATCTGCTCTTTTTACAGGATGAAGAAGAAGCAATGAAAAAATGATTATATTTCCTTGGCAGCTCCATAATGTATTTTTTTGAAGCAGCTGCTTCAAGTGACTAGGACTATGACTAGTGCAGTCAAATTGAAATTCATGTGAAGGACCTGGTTTCTCTCCCCTTCTCTGCCCCCATCTCTCCCTATCCCTCCCCCCTTTCTCCTTCCCATTTCTCCCCTCCACTTTCTCCCCTCCCTTCTTCCTCCTCTCCCTCCCTCTCTTTACTTCTCTTTTTCTCTTTGTCTTCTGCCCCCTCAGAAGTGTTTGTCTGTCCTATCTTTTCTCATAAGAAAAAAGGTTGACTGCTAAAAAGCCTCATGAAGGGCTAATTCAAGGATAAAGGATTATATTTATCTGGTCACAAGCTTGGTCACAAGAGATTTTCTTTCATTCAATTTGAAATAATAAAACATAGTTAGTTTATACACCATAAATAATGTTAGATTTCAAAAGTCTGTGATGGAATGGTAGTGTGTCTTTGCTGAGCAAAATTTAAAACCTCTTGTGTGAGCTGATCAAATTAGATAAAGTTCCTGTGCTGTCAAAGTTCGAAATTTACTGATGTGCCAACATTCATTCTTCAGCTCCGTATTTAGCTTTCCAGGCAGACAAGGTCAGATGTATCTGATTGATCCAGCTTCTGTCTTATAGGAATACCAGACGGTTGTTTCTGTAAGAAAGAGGGTGTTTTCCCCTATTTTCCTCCCACAGCGGAGTAGCTGATTTGGTCTCATTCCACCAGATGGCAAGCTTTAACCAAGGAAAAAGAAGTTTTTTTGCAACTATCCATTTGCCTTAGGGGAGAGGGGGAAGTGAGCTTGGCTCACTGGTTATTTTTGTTGGTTTTTTTTCTTTTTGTTTTAAAGAAATGTTTTCACTGTAACAGGCTTACATCCATCTTCTGGCATGATTTGTAGTGTTTAGCAAAATAAATCAATAGAACAACATTTGCTGTCAGCTATTGAGTAACTGACAGGTGTCACAAAAGGAAGCAAAAAATGGTTTAGAATATATGATCCATCCCCAAATCTCACCTAACAGAGACAGATTCAGTGCTCCTAAACAAACAAATGAGTATAGTGATTCCAGTAAAAAATGAGAAGATAGTACTAAGCTCTCAATGCTGCATAACAGACCCTGAGTTCTGGTTATCTCCAAAACCCACATTAATCCCTACCTTTGACTCTCAGGAAGGAGCCACTCTGCCATGTATTTCTGCCATTACAGCCTGCCCTCAACACCCGGACAAGGCACAGAGCAGAGAACCGTGCTTGCTCAGTTGAAGCTACATTATCTCTTCAGTCCAGGGCAGTCTACGTTTCAGATCTCCTGGGAATGGAGTTAAAGTCTGGTTATATTAATGCATCAGACTTTATCTGCTGTGTTAAAGGTGCTAATTTTCACTCACTCATTTTGTTTTACAGACTGGCTGTTCCAGCTTCACAGGGGAAGCAGTTGTGCCACCAGGAGGTGGCTTGGTTTGGCATTGGTAACTCAGCCATGGAACATAACAGCGATGTGTGAGGACTGAGTCTCCGAAGTCCAAGCTCAGCAATCTGGCCCTGTGGATCTGGAGATATCTGCACTGTCTCCAGCAACAACTCCAGCGAATTTTGCAGCCTTTGGGTTAGAAAACCTGGCACAAGTAAAATCACAGCTGTCAGTTCCTTCATTTCTCTTCTTGATTTTTTTTTTATTAGCAATTCTCTCCTCCTGAGATCACAGATGCATCCCCTCTTGGTAACTGGGCTCCAGGTAAGTGGCATGGTGGGAACCATGGCAACCCTGTGCCCATCCCTGCAAAGTGGTATCCAGTTGTTCAAGACGAGAGATGTGATTGGCTAACATCACGAAACACTTCAAAGGGTAGAGGGGAAATGAAATCTATGTCTTCTCAGTTGCTGACCTAATGACTGGAGAAAAGGGTTCCCATTTTTTCCAGTAGGTTCTTTTCAAGTAAATTACTCTTCCATTATAAATGCCTTCACAAGTTTGAAAATAGGTTTACCTGTGTCTTTACACCTGTTTCTCAGCTCTTTCTAAAGAATAAACTTCTAAAAAGTAAATCAATGCCATATGCCCAATGCCTGCAAGATAATACCAGATGAGCCCGAGGGAAATTTATGTAACAAACACAATTATGTGGCAGTTTGTAGAGTACTAAAAACTTGTGAGCCCTATTCTGAGACTGAAAAATAAATACATACGTTTTAGCTATTTTTGCATTTCCGGGTTCATAGTTTTAATTTTTTTCTCAGCTTCAAGCGATGTCGGTAGCCTTTGTTTTTCCAAAAGTGGGAACTCATTCTATTGTTACCACATGACTCTTAAAATTGAGGCTTTATAAAAGGCTCAGCACTGTTTATACTATGAAGATTGAAGAACTGCAGCAGTACAGACTGCAATGAAATGGAACAGCTGAGGAATACAGGTGGCAGGCTGTGGGTGTCTGACTGTATTCATGCTTTAAGGACTTAGCTTGTGCTTCATTTCTCTCAGGGAGAGGATTATGGGCTTTGGAGTCTGGTACTCTGCCTGGAGTTTGTATAGGTCTTAGATTTTTTGTTTTCTTTTCGGATAAAACACTGCAAATTCATGCAGTGCCTCTGCCAGAGATTCAGGCATACCTGGGGAAGTAGTGAATGCCCTCTATGACTCTGGCAGTCCTGACACACACATATCCTCTCTCTGGAAAAAAGCACTATCTCTCCAAAGTTATGTAGGTTTGACTGACATCAAGATTCATGTCACCTTGTTTGCTGCCACTCATCTTACTACCCACTTACTTTTCTGAATTAAGGGAGTTTTTGAAAGTATCGCACCAAGGTGACAGCAGAGAAGCCAGGTAGGAACTGTCTGGTACTTCCTAAGGAAATGTGTTCTCTGAGAGATATGGGAACCCAGTGCCCTTCCCAGGCTGTTCTCAGCAGAGCAGTAGAGTGCCAGCTTAGCATGCTTGTAAGTGTAAGGACAGTGAGGTTATTTTTCCTTGGGCCTCCCTTCTCTGCTGCTACTGAGGAATGCCACTGCAGTGGTATAGAGAGTCACCATAAGACTTTTTGTTAATTTCTGCTCTTGCTGTGGGCTATGGCTCTGTGAACTTTGCTTTGGTTTTCCCAATGTGAGTTAATTTCGACATCACTTGGTTTTGTGACAGAATGCAAGGGATGAGACCAATGTGATGATTTTGGAACAAGACCACAAAAACCTGGCCAAAATTGCCCAGGTAGAAAAATATTTTTCCTCCATTGCATCCAGTAAATTTGAATACTGTACTAAAGTGAAAGCCCCCCAAAACCTTGCATGTATTAATGTCCTTTACTTGGTTTTAATTTTACTATTGGTCTCACATGTGAAACTCTGCTGGGTCTGAATTTCTCCTTTTGTTTTATAATTGAATTGTTGATACACAAACTAAAATAAGATCTGATCCCTCTTCCGTATTCATAATGGCTCTGCAGTTCTGAAAAACTAAATTATAATAAACCAATGCAAATCAAAATTCTTTTTTTTTCCTGCTAAGAAAGTTCTGTAATAAAATTCCAAGTAAAGGTGAAGGATTTAAGATTCACATAATACCTTTTCAAGGGTAGGAATGAATTTTAAAGTCATGCATCTCAGTTAAAAAAAATTCTTTCAGTTCCTCTCTGAATGGCATTTTGCAGTCTGTAGGGTTTGTTTAAGTACTAATCTATCAAGCACAGAGAGAGCTGAGATCACTGGTCTAAGTAATTTGTGGAGAGGAGACAACCCTTCTACCTCAAATAAATTTGAGCTTGCATTGAAAGAACTGCTTGAATCAGAAGTGCCGGGCTAGCAGGTGGCTGAAGCCACATGTGATGTTTGATCTCAGATGTGTGGAAATCATCAGGTCTACAAAGGCATATAAAGGATGTATCTGCAGTAGGCTCAGGAAGATGCCAGTGCTGCAAATGGAGGTGTGGTCGAGTTTTTGAGGAAAGTGCTACGTGTACTTGCCTTGTGCTCAGTCTTTTCTGGATTCAGCTTGCAGCCATGCTGGAGTCAGGGTTCTGAAGCAGATGTACCTTCGGTCTGAAATGTATGGCTTCTCTCATGTTATTTGTTTGCAAAGTTTTTCTATGCTGTTTTCTGTTGACAATATTTTGAAATCTCTTATTATACTTACTGAGATGAAAAAAACTTTTGCTACTGATGCAGGCTCCTAGTCAATCTTTCTTCTTCAAACAAATGTTGTTTTGTTGTTACTGCCTCTCTCTGCCACTGCTAAAATAAATCAGAATCCCCATCTCAATGCCTGTAGAAACAGGAACATTTAATTTATAACAATTTCCTTTTCTCTTCATGGTTTCTACTAAACAGAACATGCTGGGTCTCAACCTGCATTTGCTTTTATGCTAAATTACAAGCAGAACAATCAGTACAAGTCCCAGCTCATGCTGCCCACAGCTGAACAGCAGCAAAAAAAACTGCCAAGGAAACCTTTCCCACCCAGCCAGTTTGTTGCTTGTTTCTTGTTAATACACGTTAATAGATGGCATTTAGCCATCTATTTATTTATCGCAGTGGTCTTAGAGTGCCTCCCAAGAGTTGTGGAGATGAAAAGAGGAATTTATCCTTCCTTGCAAGGCAGTCCTAGGTGGCCACTTCTCAGGGCAGGGCAGGACAGGCAGAGAAGGTGTCTGGGCAGTATCTCATCTTTGAATGCCCAAAGAGATGGAGATAGGACTGTCCTTTGCACAGGACTGCTCCTGGGTGCGACCTCCATTGGGGTGGTTGTTGTGAACACTCATCCCCTGACAACTGCAGTTCTCCTTGGCGTGTGTGTGCGCCTGCTCTCCAGCTCACTGACCAGGTGAGCGGGTCGTGGGTGACTGGCTGCAGAAGGGATCTTGGTGCTGGAAGGCTGCTGAGACTGAGTTCTGCAGTGACCATTCCCACACCTGAGTGCATCCCCTCTGTCACTGCCCACCCACCAGCTGCTGAGCTGCTGCTCGTGTGGGTGAAGGCACTGCTGCATTTCTGTGCAGCTCTCCTCGCACAGCACAAGCAGGAAGGTGTTTGCTGCTTTTGCCTCAAGACCCATGCTGAGCTTAAACCAAGCAGAAGAGCATCTCTGTGATCCTGCAGTTAGCAGCCATATCCTGCAGAGCTGCAGAGACTGACTGAATTGACAGGATTAATGTGACTCCAGGGGGTCTCCCTGCAGCTAATCAGGAGACACTGGTCCTAATGAATGAAGCACAGTGGAGAGAACTGGTACGCTAAAGGCAGTGAATGTCCCCTTTATTGTAGTTACAGTGTTAGTGATTAAAACATTACTCTGTGGGATGCAGCTAGCTCTCAAGCTAATTCTTGAATTGACAGGAAGGAACAGCTCATGAAGTGTCAGCTTCAAATGTAATGGAAGCCACTGCTCAGGACACTCATATTTTTTGATCAAGGGTTGTGCTGTAATTGATACAGGTTTTGGGGACTATGCCTTCCAGCTCCTACCTGTCTCCTGTGCAGCTTCTACTTGGAGCCTGCTCCACATTTCAGAAACAAGAAGGTTCAGCAGAAATGAAATGAATTAATCATTTCCCCTCCATAAACTGATGCTTATAATCCTGGCTGTGATTTCCTGTTATGTCTTCCCTTCTGCAGAGAACTTTATTCCCTACTGTGATGAAATAAAATGAACCAAACCATTGTCAAAACAATTCAAAGCGCTCGGCTCCTTTGGGCAGAGGGATCAGCTCTACAGCCTACTTTGCCTGTTAACTCCTCAAACTGCTGAAGAAACAGGTGCAGGAAAAATGATAGTGTGTCTAATACTATATTGTTAAATTTAAGTGCTGTGTTTGTTTTATTGGTAACACAATGTAGTGTAAAATATATCTTGCTATCCTGGCAAATGCCCCACCTTAGAATAAATCAAAATCTCTGTGTACCTCTAAGTTTTTGGCTAGCAGCCAAATGAGCTGTTTTATAAACTTGCATGAAATATCACATAAAAGACACACAAAAAATAGCAGTTGCTAGAAGAATGGGCCCTTAGTCTCTGTTCAGTCACACTGTTAGTCCAGAGAAGCTGTTGGTTAAACTGATGCTAATCGTACAAAAAGTGCAGCACAGCTTCCCTGAAGGCATCAGTCTGATGAATGAAACAAAGACTTTGTGGGTACTCGGTTTTGGACAGTGTCTCACTACCCACCTTGATGTAGTGCGTAGCCAACCAGCCAGGGTCCTTGGCCAAAGCTACAAGTTGCTAAGTTTGCAACTGCATGTATCCCTGCTGGGAAATTAGTCTCTAATGAGAAGGGGACGGGGCGGGGGGGAATAAATTGGGATGATGTTCTAACTTCTACTCTTCACCAGCTTGACTATAAACAGTTGACCTCTGCAGGAACTGGGGCAGTAGTGCTCTGTGAGAAAGAAATCCAGCTGCTTGGGAGCTGCTGAACTGTACCTGATGTCAAGCACCAGTTATGTTTGTATGTAAGACCAGTAAGACTTGTTTATTTTGCATGGAAAGGCTTTTCTTTTTTCTTTTTTTTTAAAAAAAATTTATTTAGTTGTAGCTTCTTACAGAGCTCTCTTAGCAGCTCCCATTCATCTCCCCCCAAAATCCTGGAAGTCCCTGAATGAATAAAAAATCCATATTTCCATTTCACTTTTGAAAACGGCTAAAGACAATAATGGTCAAGAATGTGTTTTCAGTGGGGAATAAAATGTTATTATCCATCCTGCTTTTCTTCAGTCTTGTATTTCTAGCGGTTCTTTCCCCCGTTATCTGTTATGCTAATTAGGTCCTAACATCTACTTTCTCTCTTTCCCTCTCTCCTATTTAATTAACATAGTGGATGTTGTCTTTTGTCTTACGGTTGCAACGAACAAGGCTCCTGTGAAAACAATGTTTTTTGTAAATCTTTTTAATTGAAATGGCATGAATTCAAAGATCATCAGCCAGTTCTAGTAATTTTGTCACATGAAAGTTGCTTTGGAGACTCTTCCCCCAAAACACGCTTAAAAAACCCCAAACTAGCTTTTTGATTAGGCAGCAACTGTTGTGCAAACGAAAACTAAAAAAGCAGAGCTATTAAAGAACAACTAAATATTTCCTAAATTTTGGCAGTTGCACTTGGAATGTTGCATTCAAGTATGGATGCACTCTAATTCACAATAAATGCCATTCCTCTAAGGTAGCGAATAAGCCTGAGATATGGAATCTGTTCTGAAAGATTGATGCTAGGTTCCTGTCCATGGTGTGTTTCCACACGAAGTTTCTATAACTTCATTTCACCATGCAACGACATCCTTCTCCTCAGCATGGGGGGTCTAGAGTTTTTGCTCCTGCAAGTCAAAGCACTTTCCTAGTTACCAGGATAAGGAGGTGCTGGGGTGAGTACCCTCTCCAACCCCACTGAAGCTGGATCACTCATCCATATGGGAAGCAAACCACAGATTTGGAAGGACAGCAGGGAAATGACAATCAGAACTCAGCCAAGAGGAAGTGGACACTGATCAGTTGCCCTGCTACTTTACTTTGTCGTTATGGTTCCTGTGATTCCTGACCCAGTTGATTTCCACTGAAATGAAAGAATTTATTTCCATGGCTTTGCCTATTTGTCTGTATCAGGTGTTTTGTTCTCAAAGGCTACTTCTGGTTCTCTGGTGTTTTCACTTTGTTCACAGAGATTTCTACCTGTGCATGTGTTGTACACTGCGTTGCTGAGGACCTGTGGGGCACGTGCACAGCACGGCTGTCACTCCACAGAGTACATTAACACTTGTTATTTAAGTTTTCTATGAAATACAAATCTGAGCAAACTGCAGTAAGATGTTTAACAACAGCATGTAGTAGATGCTTTGATTTTTTTTTCCTCTGGCACACATAAACAGCTCAAAAACTCTTTAGGCATCTTCCTCTTTATCTGTACCTAGCACACAGCGCTTGCTGCAGAGCAGAGTAGTACCAAACACTAGAGATGAAATGCTGCAGTACGTTTCTCGCAACTTATGCTGCTAAAGCAGATGGAATCAGTTGTGAAAGAGGTTCAGGGCGAATCTCCTCAAACTGAGCTATACGCCATAGCTGCAGTGTTTGATTGATGCTGAAGTGTCCAATTTCAGGTAATGAAGTACTGCCTTTGCTAAAAGCACCAGCAACCACCCCAGTGTGCTTCATTTCCCCTTTCCAGAATTCAGGCTGGCAATGTGTAAACCTCCTGGGTCATGGTGCCAATACCTATGTAACAGAATAATAACAGCGAACAATACTTAGTCCAGTCAATATCAAAGTTACTCTGTGTCACATTCTGAAAAAGTATAACATCATGAATATCTACAGTGATTTTTATCACAGAAAAAGCCATGGAATTTTTCAACTGCAGAGTAGTAGTGAGTCTAACATCTGCTCCAGACTTGTTTTACTGCAGACACACATGTATAACTTCATTTGATTCACTAATAGTCACGCCAGTTATAAAGTGAAGGCATTTAATTACAGTGCTTGCAGCCTGTGAGGTCGGATTCGAAGCCCACCAAAGTCAAAGGATGCTTTAAAGCTGAATGAAAGAACTTTGAAAGACAGCGAGGAGCCCAAAGTAAATGCAACCAGTGAATCACAGAATCACAGAATCAATATTGGAAGAGACCTTTGAGATCATCCAGTCCTGCCATCCACCCAGCACGGCCACTGCAACCCCTGGACAACTAAACCACATCACCCACAGCCAGATCCAGATGTCTCTTAAACAACTCCAGGGATGGGGACTCCACCACCCTCACGAACAACCTATTCTGATATCTATACATTTTCCAAAACAGGAAAAATTTTCTGTAAAACAGTGCTTCAGGTTTGGAACTGTGCTTGTAATCACATCTATTTAATGGACTTCTCCTCCCTTGACAGAGTTTATCTATCACAATATTTGTTTCTTGATCTGATACGTTAGTACCTTTAATTTATTCAAAAGTGAGAGTCCTCAAAAATATTCTGCACTGGGTATTGGTGGATTTCTTGCACTTCTGAATTAAAACAAATTGCTTTTAGCAACTGAAAATTTAATGTCACATATATTCTAATTGAGTTACACTTATTCAGCAATGGAACACAACGCTTTCTTGTCTTTTGTTCTATTGTAAATTCCATTATGTTTTATGTTTTCTCCAGGTTATTGTGTTTCAATAATACAATATGACCATCCAGCAGATTAAAATGTGTTTTAAAACTGTTGTACTTTGCTCTTTTGAACAGATGGCCAGGATGTGGTTTAATGTTTATCAGTGCAACCCCAGTGAACCCAGTGGGGGAAGAGCATTGTATAAAAACACTTTCTAAATATCTCAGAACTCTGAGATGTGAAAAGGCTGGACATGGTTCTTGGTTGCCCCTGCCTTGTGTAAGCATCTATACTTGAGGAAAGGCAATGGAGGATTTCTGCAGAATGCTGTCATTCTGACTCAGTACTATGTTTACTCTCAGGTCCTTTTTAAGACACTGGCCCAACCACAAGGTGGCCTGAAGCAGACTAGATTTGACAGCAAAATATTGTTATTCCGGTCAATTTTTCAAACTTTTCTCTTGGCTTATCAGTAAACAGGATGACAACGTGTAAAATTCCACATTATGGGTGTGGAAGGTCTTTTGACCTTTGCATGTGGACTAGTGATCCATAACTAGGAGAAGTAGGTGTGTGCAGAGTTAGCGGTGTAACTGTGAAAAGATTGGTTTTACCCCAGAGATTGCTGTGGCTCCCCAGAATGCTACAGTTGCTCCTTAATGAACAGCTTTTGTAAAAATGGGAGTAATCAGCATTCTTCTTGTCCACTGGTAGAGTCATGGGAGAAGTGTCTTTATGATTTTCCACATTAGAGGTCTCCTCTGTTTTTTCCCCAGTATGGTACATAGCTTGGATGTCCATGCAAGTATCTAGTGAACTTCTGCTAACTGTGATTTCCTCGACATTTCTGCAGCTCTACTAGTGTTCCTGACATTTATTGAATTACATATTGAGTTATTGCTAATCAGCTGGAGGTACAGAATTCATCAAATAACCCAAGTTTCTTTAGAAAATGATACTAATTGTTAATGCAACAGCTGTAAGTGCCTTGGACTCACCCTTGAAGATATGAAGAACCTCCTTTCATGTTGGAAGCCAGGACATCAACTTAGCTGAAGTTATTTTATCTTTTTTTACCTGTGCATTATAAATAGCATAAGTAAGTTCCTGTTGATTATTTAAGAAGCTGGAACTCTTATGGTGTCTCTGTAAACAAGCTTTCACCTGGGCTCACACAATTAAAGCTTATACTTTGACTTGTGCAATGCACTTTTGCACACTGTCCCAAAAGGCTGGAAAAGCTTTTTTATCTAGTAGCTCTTTACCCTATGAGCTGATCTGCCTGTGCTCTCTGGATGGGGAAGGGGAACTTGGAAAATCTGGAGCCACATCTATAGATCTTCACCATGTATTTAGCTAGTGTGCTCTTCTGGGAGTGGAAGCAAGTGCTTGGTGCTGATAAAGTTGCGAAATTTCCATTCAAAGAGCTCATGTTTGTAAAAGTTACCTTCATTTTCCAAGTGTTGCAGAAGTAGTTATCTTTCACACCTAAAGCCTTAGCAATTGTATTGTGTTTGAGTCCTGTAACTTAAATCATGACTGAGATACTGTGAATTATCATCTATTTTGAAAGGATTGCAATTAGCTGTTTTTATAGAAAAATAAAGTAAAATTTAGTTTGCATTTGGCTGTCACACTATCTTTTAGATAGTCTATTTCATAGGCATTTGGACATTTTGCATGTGATAGTCACCATGGCCCAGTTCCTTGAAGTGTCAAGGTACGTACTTAGCACAAATGGGGTATCAGAGCCATCAGCTTTCAAACCATGAACTTACAGTAACTTTTTTTCAATACTGCCAAGGCTGAGACAAACTTCAGTGAGTTACAGTCAGTCAGGTGTTGCAGCTAGCTCGGCTAGGTGGCAAAAGGCCGCAACCTTCCCGAAAGCGCTCCTGTGTCCGGTGGTGCCTCAGCGCGGTGTGCGGTGACTGGTGAGATAGGTATGCCGCCTTTGCCTCTCAGGGGTTTCCTGGGGTTTGCAGCTGACACCCTCTCCCACCAGCGCAGGTGGACGCGCAGGAACTCGCACACTCACGCCTTAAGCCAGGAGTAAAGAGTTGGGAGGGGCTCTTCTGAGGTAGAAAGTTTATTGCACGGGTCCAGGGACAAAGAGCCAAAAGCAAAGAGGGTACACAGGGTTTTATATCGAACCAAAGAGGGGCAGAGAGAACACTAGGGGCCAATCACATGAGAGTTAGAGGGAGGAGAGAAGGTGAGGTTTCAGTACATAAACCAATAAGGGTAGGCGAGGTGAGGAGCAGGGCCAGTGAGGCACTGAGTGAGAGAGAACTCTAGAACTAAACCATATAAGGACACACAGATTGAAAGGCTAACCAAACAGGGGAATGTACCATAGCAGGGCCTGGAGGGGAGAGACCTTCCTCACTACAACATAGTAGGGGGACCTCGGAGCCTCTATTCAATACAACACTTGGGCTCTCTGGCCCCCAACACCTAGGCTCTCTGGCCCCACCAGCTCCGTGGTCCCTTCTGTGGCTGGTCCTACCTCTGCAGCCTCCCCCGCTGCGGGTTCAGCCACCCCCACAGTCAGGTACCAAAAAATCTGTTTTTTTCAGAGATCTGCATGTTCCTGTACCTCTTTTTTGGAGGTGAAAGCATGAAGTTGTGCCCTCCTTGATTTCATCAAAACAGCATTTGATTGAGGACTGGACCTCACGCTGTTTTGATAGGTGTTACTGCAGCTGAGACAATCTGGGTGTGGAGAGATCAGAGTTGTGAAATTATATTCTACCTATTGATTGATATTGTCCTGAATGCCACCAACATCATTAAGATAAATGACTTCTCTAATACAGTGAAGAAAGATGACTAGTGTTGCTCTCAAATATTTAATAACTATTGATGTTTCCAATCTTTATTTCATTGAATTTACAGGTGGATTGTAAAGAAGGAAGAAACATTTAAAAAGAGACTACCCTCAGTGTAGTGAACAGCAACTGAGAACTGCAGATGCCTCAGACTATAACTTCCTACCTATTATCTGCTACAAGAGAGATCTGAAATTATAAAAAGATAGGGCAATATTGCAGCACAGCTTGACTGAGACATTGAAGTGTTCCTTTTCATCTAGAATTTGAATGAAATTATAAGGATTAGTGTTGCTTCAAATGTATTTAAACCGATGCTGTTTTATAAACATTCTTGGGATACCTTCTCTGGGAGCCGTTAATCTCTGGGCTGAAATTGAGGGACGTTTGGGCTTTTATAAAAACAAGAAAATTTTCTATCAGTTTTGTGTCAAGGTGCATTTTAAGCACCTCATCTTAAAACGAGGATTGCACTGTGTCCTGGTACATGAGCTGTAAGGGCACAGGTTGGAATGTTCTAACAAATAAATGGAGTGGTATACTCAACAAAATGGGATCATTGCAATAGAGTGAAATAAATTCCCTGTAAAATCAGAACTGCATTCACTCAGACAAAGTAAGCAATGGCATCTTCATACAAAACAGTGGCATCCGGTATGAGCTGATGTCAGAAAGCTGAGTATCTGTATCCTGTTTCCTGAACTAGACTGTTGCAGTGAAGCAGCAATGCAGAAGCATGTCCTTCGTGCAGCATTCATATGCTTGTATCTGTCCTCATGCAAGACAAGTCCCATTACAATTTTTTTCCTGCCAGGCCATTTCGCTTTCTTGAAATGTTGGATGAACATCTAGGACTGAAGCACTAGCAAAAGATATGCTATTCACAGATCTAGGTTTGCACTAATCAAAGGGAACTTTTAAAACGTGCTTTTTCATGTAGTCTATTCATACAAGAAATGACAGACAGGCTTGGTCACTAAGAGGAGAAAGAGAGAAGTGTGAGGAAGCATGTGCATGAAGACCAGTCAGGCTTACTGGGATGTATGGCTGGTATGCTGGGACCAGTACCTCTGGAGAGGAGATCTGGAGATCTGTAGTGGAAGAAGACAGAGGCCATAATGGGTGGCCATTTATTGACCCCAAAGTCAGAAGCAGGAGCTATGAAAGTGATGAACTAAGCTGGGACTTACTTCCCCTGCTCACATCAGAGCACCCTTGTCACCACTTGCTCGTAGCAAAGTGAGGCCTCTGGTGACAGAAAGGATGAGAAAGACAAAGGCATTGCTGCTTGAGAGCCTAATTTGAGGACTCATTTCATGAAATGTGTCTTTCACAACACTAGAAAAGAAAACTTCTGTGCTAAAATTAGCTAAGCATAAAGGAAAGATCTGTAGTAGTTTGCACGTGTAGTATGAAATAATATACATCAGTCTGGTATCACTGCACCATGCCTGAGTAACACAAACTTTAATATTAGAGTCAGGAAGTTTAGGGGTTCTTTGTCTGCTTCTTCTCTGCTCCCTGATGCAAAGCACCTCCCCACCACAGTAAGTCACACTGCTCATTTGGTCCCAGGTCCCAAGTGAGTGAAGTGGTGCCTGGTTCCTCAACACAGTGTCATTTGCCTTGAAAATGTCGAAACTTAAGTCATGCTGCAAGTTTTTGGCAAAGCACTGTTTGCTAATGCATTGAACTCTGGAAAAAAAAAAGCAGGCATTTCCTACAAACAGCTCGCTGTCTGTGGGGCTCTTTCGAAAAACTGCCTTGGTGCATTTGATAAAGGGTGTGAAAATCTGGCTCTGTCCTCTCTGTCATTGGTGCAGAAAGAGAATTTTTTTCACATGCCTGGTTGTTACAGAGACCAATGACAAATGTTGTGCTGACTCAGATGTTCTGGGTTAGATCTTTTCAACTCTCTTCTGTCTCCCCCGAACCTGAAGAACTGCAGTGATAGCACACCTCATTTCCCCCTTGCTGGTCCGAGGCTGAAAGGTTAAGCTGGTCTAAATGCATATCCAGCCCCACGACCTAATGGCAGCTTCACACGTTTAGGGTGAATGTGTACAGATGTGAGTTGTTTGCTCGGGAAAAGCACTCACACGTTTCAGCCTATGGGCTCCCCTTCAGATAGACTGGAATGGGAATTTCCATGAGTAGAGACAGCTGGATCAAACTCTCTGTAAGTAATTAACACACAGGAGAGACAGTTGTGCTTGCACTTTATCAAGCCTCTTGGTAAGATTGTGTGTACTCCAGATAATTAATCATTACATTTCCCTATACACATAATTACCTCCACTTTCTTGCTCTCCCACCTCCACACATATAAACAATTCATATGCATGTATTTACAGAGTAATTACAGAGTGCATATGCTGTGATTAAAGGCAATATAAACAGTATTACCCTAATTACAAGAAAAAACAAAAGAAAATACCCGAAACAAATGAAAGCACATGCAGGAAACCACACCACTTCTTTAACTGTATCCAACCCCTTTCTCTTCAGACTATTAAAAAGAAAAAAAGAAACTTAAATATTCCATGCTATGAGCCTGGCTGAGAGTGTCAACCAGCCCAGCAGGTCCATTGGTTGTAAATTATTTAATATATGGGACATAAATCAGAAAGCAATGTTACTTGAGACAAGATGAAAGAAATGCTGCATCTCAAAGTTAAAGCCCCATTTGGGTTTAGTTCTCTTCCACCAGTTAAGAGAAGCTCCTGCAGATATAGCTTCAGTGGAAAACACCTGCATCTCACAAGAAGTGAATACAGGCATGTTTGCCTTTTGAAAACCCTTGGTGGCTTTGTTTACATGAGGTGATCTGATGCAGCTCTTGTACAAGAAGCAGCACTGTTCTCTTCTCCTGAAGTCTCACATCCCCCCATGATGTTTTGACATATGGCCTGTGTGTTTTCCATGGCAGACTGCTCTGATGCTTTCCTTCAGAGATTTTGGGCTCAAAGTGTTCCAGACTACTGGCAAATGAAGTAATTCTGTGCAATGGGGAGAGCAGGATCAAAAGCAGCAATTCTGCATTTTCTTGGACAATGCTCTTGGGCACCTGGTGCGACTCTTGGGGATGGTCCCGTGCAGGGCCGGTAGCTGGACTTGATAATCCTTGTGGATCCCTTCCAACTCAGCTTATTCTGTGATTCTGTAATCCTTTCGTCTGGGCTTCATGAGGCAGGACAGTAAGAGTAGTCAACAACAAAGAAGGAAGGTGACATTGAAAGGACACATTGCTTAGATTTATTTCTCCTGGCACCAAACTGTTTAGAAAGTTACCATTCAATTTTGCTGCTAAAAGTTGGTGGTGAGACCACACTTGCAGCTTTTGTCTGACAGACACTGCTAAGAATGATACCCATCTTTGGATCTAAGAGCAGGCATAGAGTGATGGTTGGTTGTAGTTCTTGTGTATTATGGAGGCAACTGGGAGGGCCTGTATGTATCCTATGTACCTAGTGTTGCCCATGAAGTTCAACACAAAGGGCTGTTATTTCCGGATCTGCAATACCAGACAAGCTGCTGTAAGGTCTGCCAGAAGAGGTCCTGCACTCCAGCTTCAGCAGCAGGTCGACTTGCTTTCTGCCACAAAACGATGACTGGGGTCCATCATCTCTGTGCATGTTGATGCCATTGTTCTCTGCTATTCATACTGGTACACCATGCTTACTGTTCTGGGCATTCTCTGGACCTGTCTTTGTAGAAGTGGATGTATTGTCTTGTGTTTTGAAGTGCTTCCTATGCTAACATCTAGGAGAAATTTAGTGTGCTTAGTGGAAGTGTTAATGTTGAGAAAAGAAATTTAATAGATGTGGGAGTTGGCAGAGGAGGATCAGAAGCACAAAATTCTAGGGCAATTGAGGAAAAAGTGTGTCATAGCAGAGAATTGTCAGGGAAGACAGCGAGCATACCAGACAGAGAAAGGGCAGGAATTAAAATGAACAGAGACAGTCTGGTGGCACAGGAGTAGGATGGCTTTTGTAATGTGCTTATTGCTAGAGACTATAAAGAAACTCAGAGTCCCAGCATCCCTGTTGCGTCAAACAACAGGGAGCTAAACACCCTGGTGTCTTATAGCAGCTGCCTGTTGTTGATGGCAGAGCCTGCTACAGATACCATCTTGTGTTCTATCAGAGTGAGTATCGGCAATAAATCTCTAGACCTTCACACTGCTTGTGACGATGTTGAGGGCCTCTGTAGCAGCCCAGTGTATGACCATGAGATTAAATCATACACTTCCTTCTTACCAGAATAGTTTGCAGCTAGTGGCAGGAAGTTAGGGCTAATCATCTGACCTTATTCTGGCCTGTACTTTGTCTCTGCAGCCTTCAAAGTTAGCTTAATGTAGGCATTACGGCACCATTTCCTGTCTGTTTAAGAAGAAAAAAATGATCTTCTCCCTGGTCACCTGAAAATCAGAGCCTGACTCGACTTTCCTGCAGACCATGCAGCTTTGGATCACTACAGTGCCAACCCTAACCCTTCAGCCTGAGTCAAAGTGTCTCATTAATTAATACACAAGCTGTGAAATGGGATTGGAGCCAGGTGGCTTGAAATTCTGCAGCCTGTGAGGTGAAATTCTGTGTTGTGTAAGGCTGAATATGTTGATGCTCCCAGCAGAAGACAAAGTGAAAGTGTCTGTCTCCAATTGAAACGATGCCTGGGATGAAACTGTTCTGTTTGAGCCAAAGAGGTGATTTAAGCTGGTACTGCCTGCCATTACCTGAAGTGCAATTTAGCCAGGAAACAAACCTCCAGTTACAAAAAGCACTTGAGGATCCTTAATTATCACAGCAGGTCTGGACCTCAGCTTACAATCTCATCAGGTAAGTGTTTGCCCTCTGATACCAGGCTGAACAACCGGCTGAATAAAGAGGTCAGAGGAAGGAGAAGGCCTGCGTTATGTCAAATGACAGAACCTCTTCTTACAGAGATCCTCAGTCTGGAGGGAGACTGGGACCATTCACAATTAGTAGCCTGCATCTCTTGAAAGCAAATTCACCAGTCAGGTAGGGTCACTTGTAGCATTTGTAATGCTTTCAAAGTGTTCAATAATTGCTTATTTGTTCACCAAGATAATACACATTGGACACTGTACGTGTTGTTTTGTATATTTCTTTGCCAAGTCCGGGTTTACTTGCAACACAGATTTTTATTTGAAAAATGTTGTAAAGCTCCTTGCACTCTTCAGTGCACAGAACAGTTGCCTGTGCTTGCATACCAATACCTTGTGTAATAAGTTTGTAGTGAGTAAATTAAAAAGGAAGCAAGGTCACCTCCAGGCTTGCTAGAGTATCTGGAGTGAACACTGTGAAGAATTTGTGTTGCAGGGTCTTTGCCGAGGCTGTGTGATCTTTTGCCAAATGGGTCATAGTGTGACAAAGGCTTGGGCTTTTTAGATCAAATGCAGCCTGAGTCGTGCCTGGGCAGTAGAGCAGGCTCCAGGTTCACAGACTTGGTATGCAGAGGGAGCAAGAGCCTCAGGTGTCAGCCTGGCCAAATAGATAACTTGTGCCCACAGCTATCCTCATAGTCTAAATTACAGGTGCATTCCACAAAACTGCATATACTAACCGGGAATTATGTCAGCTGCAGACAAAGCAATTAGGCTAATTTTCTCAGTGCATATGGCATGTCAGCAGCTGGCAAACTGTTTGCAGGAGGGCTCCTAAAAGTGCTACCATTAGCCAAATTATTGTCATGGATAATCAGAGATCAGTTTCCTCACACTGCCAATGTAATGTATAGTTTGGTTAGACTTTGAGATGGGGAATTTAATTGCAGTAGGAAACCTTTTTCATTTTACAGGGATACAGTGATAAAATAGTTTACCTGTGATTGGTCAAGGACTTCCTTACCAGTGTTAAATCTGATATCTGGAAATAATAGCTAGAATTTATTTCACTGGTAGCAGTTGTCTAATCCCCTTGTTTCTTCTGCAAAATACAATTTGCTCACTGTTATGTCACCTAAAGTGTATGACTAATGTTCTAAACTAAAACACTGCCCTGTTATTTTACCAGATACAAATTTCATGACAGTAATAAGTCTGATGTCAGAGGACTAAAGTTAAAAATATCCCTTTCTTTCTCTTTCCTCTGAGACCTTCAGTCCACAGGGATTGGATCCCTTATGACAAAAGATGCTGGGCTCAGCCTGGTTAAATTGAAACAGAGGGAAAGGGAAAAGACCACAGTGAGAAACATGGGTGGGAGGCATGGCTGCATGTGTTGTGTGTGTTGTGCTGTTATTTTTGAAAGGCATTGCTGTGGAAAAGAGAAAGTTCATGGGTTACAAAACACACAAAGGTTGGTCAGTCAATGAATGTGACTGGGGTCCTGGAAGCAGTGCCTGGGAGGGTGCTGAGCAGCACCGAGTCACAGGAGAAAGGAACGAAGAGAGGGTTCCACCTTGCTTCAAGGATCCATCCAGAAATGCTTTCTGGAGGCTGTCTTCATGTTAGGCCTTCCTCATTTGGCTTTCAAATGTAATGTCCAGTACTGCATCTGTGACTCAGTCCAAGTAGCAAACAGTTCTCACTCGGTGCTCTGTCTTTACCAGTATTGAAAATTGCAGACCTGTGCACTCAAAATGCAGAATAAGCAGACTGAGCTCCTCAGTGTCTGTTTAATGGCATGAAACTCCATACATTTTGAGTGATGACTTGCTAGTCAGCTTGCCGCCTCCTCTGTGGTGTTGTGTGACATTCTCACATGTGGACTCTGGTCAGATGATGGGGCGATATACAATGAGGCATCCTCCAAGCCCCAGCCAAGGAACGCTGCATAAATTACTGCTTTAAAGCCAGGCAGGGAGAGATCATGAAACACAAGCTCAGAAAACTTAAGACTTAAGGTTGTGCCTACAAGAGCAAGGTAACATTGATAGAATAGGATTTGTGCATTGCTTTAAAGGACTTATCCAGGATTTTACACACTGGGCCAAACTCACCTCTGTTGTGCCATCAATCTCAGTACCATTGTTATATGATAATGGTTGCTTGGGCTCCTTGAAATGGATTTGGGGAGGAAAATGTAAATACTACCAGGTTCAGCAAGTATACCTTCAGCTGCAACACTATTTGAAAATGACTTTGTCATCCCGGCCCTTAGTTTTCTCATGGCTCTTTTGATCTTCAAAGGACTTTACAGGTATTGATTAATCTCAAAGTAGACCTGTAAAGTAGATGCAGTGAATAAGCATCACCCCTGCTGCAGAGGCTGGGAAATGTAAACAAAGGAGTTTAGGCTGCACAAGAAGCTGAATTGGCCACCGTGAGATCCTGACTATCCACTGTGGCCTCAGACCTCTTGATCATACCTCTGTCAAATAAGGTATTGTCTTATATTCTGCTCCTTGCTCCCCCAGCAAGTATTTATTTTGGATTAATTGTTGATCCTGTGGGACACTGAATTCAATATCAATCTATTTCTAAAGGAAGAAACCCCACCTGGAGTTATCTCAGAGTAACTGGCTAAAGTTATCTGAACCAGATTGCATTATTCCTTTTCTATTTACAAGGAGAAGGGGTGTGGGAGAGCACATACACTATCAAACAGAAATTGATGAGGTTTATTTGGATTGCCATTTAAAATCATCTGCCAGCACTTTCTTTACTGGATATAAAATAAAACTGTCTGTACAAAGGTGTGAAATATGCACAGAATGATCTCTCTCTACTGAACTGTGCAAGTAGTTATGTTGTGACAGATAACGAGAAACACTATGAAGCTCATGTGTGAACCGGTAAAGAACCACACAAAAATTTGCAGGCAGCTGTCTTTTGCTGAGAAGCAGTTTTGCAGTGACCAAAACTGAGTCAAATTCTTTTATGCGGATGAAGTTAGTGGGAAGTGAAAAAACTAGGAAAAGGGGGAGAAAAGTCAGTGTTTGGACGTGGCATTTTAGAAGAGTAGCTGGCTTCAAAACATAGCTGGCTTGTATTTAAAAGAGGAAAACCCAGTCAAAATTAATCATCTGTGGCATTTTTTATTCTTTCCTGGAGAATTCTGCTATCTGTGTGTTAGCCCTTCTGTAGTGGGGCAGACATGAGGACATCTCACTTTGGAAATTTTGATGCAAGAGAATGAATAACTTGAAGATGCCAAGGCGTATCTTCCAAGAACTTTTAGCTGGTAATTCATCCATAAGTTTTGCTAAATAAAGAGTTATTACCCTTGTTCCAGTGAACGGCAGTTCTACTGTAGATGGTGTTTAAAAGTGATGTTTCTTAAACTGATGCACGCTACAGATATTTATAATTTAATCCTTCACCTAAACTAATGTCCAGAGAAACCTTTCCTTTGAGTTCCCTTTTCAAGGCTCGGATGAGTAGTTTGCATTTGGTGAGACTGAGTGATCATCTGCAGCCAGCATACTGCATTGAGTATTTCATGTGCTTTTTGAGGATCCATGCTAATTATGGCACTGCAGAATGACTTGAAACTAATTTTAAGGAAACACATATATTTAAAATAATTGGGGTAAATCCTGAGTGGTCTGATAATGGTGGAGAGATCTCTCAAAAAGCGTGATTAAACCCAACATTTTTCTATAATCCATGAAAAACTTTGAAGTCAGAATTAGTAAAAAGCTAGATATAAACTACAAGTAATCCTATACGTCTTTTCAGGTTTTATAGCTCACAGTAGAATGTGAGGTTTTGACCATATTTACAGAAACTGAATTTGTTGGCAGGATATTATACAGCTAAAAAAATTTAAAGGTGGCAGTTTAATACATTCATTCAGATATGGTGATAAGATCTGTGAATTTAATAATTACATTCCAGGCAATCACAATTATAAAAGTTATGCTAGGAGATAGTCATGTGAGGCAGATATAATTCGCCATTGCTAACTGAATTTCAACTGGCTCTGTCTCATTAAAGTTGAAAAATATTAATTAAATGCCTTTCCCTAACATTAATTTCTCTGAATACGTTTTTTCCTCCCCATTTTTCTTCTCTTTTTAGGAAGTATCAAATGAAATGTATTAATAAATGCAGAAATAAGAGTTTTATTAAAGGTATTAGGGATGGAGAGTATAGCTGAATGTAGTACCAGAGGGGAAAAAAAAAAAGAAAAACAGGTTTTTCCTTTGGTAAAAAAGAACTTTTTTCCTTTATTTTTTCCTAGAAAAAGAAGGTTTTTCTCTAAAGTGAAATAATGTCAAAGGGCTCATGCATTAAAATGGCCTTTTAGATTATGAAAGTGAAGAAATTACTCAGAGAGTTGCTTAAAAAAGATGATGAGACTATAATGCAGCTTTTCTTTGAGTGCCTATTCTCTTGTTTCTCAACAGAGTAAGAGACCCATGGATCTTCAAAAATGGTGACATGCATTTGAATCAGAGCACATGCACCAGCTTTCTTCAAGGGTCTAGTGAGTTAGAGGGTCACTGTGCAGCAAATAGCATCTCATTTTTTTTCAAAGCTGATGGATGTTTGATTCATCCAGGGTCTCACAAAATGCTGGTACCAGAGTCAACTTGCTGTAACCATTTGTAGGCAATTAAGGAAGTGTAAGCGAACAGCATATTAAAATAACCTTTCGGCGTGATTGAGCAACCTCTGGTATTGCACTCCTCTCAGCAGTGCCACTCACATACTTCACTTGATATTAAGCGAATTGTTAATGCAGAAAATTCAGTGGGTAGAGATGTTAATGAACTACAAAACCAGGAGTGCAGCGAGGCAGGGATGGATAAAAAAGATCTGTATCTCCTGGAGCTCACAGGAGCTCCTCTGAGTGACCTCTTTCTTGCACGATGTTTCTCATTTCTTATTCTCTACTATCTGTCTTACTAACCATATTTGTTTTTTTTTTATTTTCTCCAAGCAGAGGCTGCACTTGTGAGCCTAAAATGACAAGATTAAGAAAAAATGTGGTAACTCTCTGAAAAAAAGACCCTAATCCAAACTCCCCAGGATTGCAACCAACAGAAATCTCCTTAGTATAGAAACTTCTTTCTCTGATAGCATTTTTTTTCCTGCTGGGCCTCATTTCAGAATTTAACACAGGTTTAAAGAAAGAAGAAGCTTCCCTCTTTCATCTCAGGAAAACACTGCGACAATTTTTAACCAAAACTGCCACAAATTTGAATGGATCTTTCCATGTTCCTTCTTCAACACCTGGTGTTTCGTCCCAGATGGAAGCTGATTCTGTGCTCACTGCAAGGTTGCTAAGTGACCCATTCAAGTCTCTGAACTGATTTTCCTTCTCTTGTACGTTTGACCATGAATGAGAGAACCAGGTAGTCAGGAGATGGATTTCATTCTATGCAAGATTTTTCAAGAAACATGAGAATTTTTTTCTATATGCCTTTCAGGACTGGGAAGGAGAGCAGGGGCCTGGCTGCAAAATAGGGCTAATATGTGACAAAGATAAGCAGTCCTCATCTCCAGTGGTCTAACTCAATTTCAGAGGAAAGACAAGATCATAAAACTTGGAGGACAGTCAAAGTCCTACATTCTGTTTCTGGAGGGATAGCTGATTGATAAATGTCTGCTGATTTTGCTCATATGTGCCTGATTTTTAAATAAAGCCTTGCACCAGGGATAGCTACTGAGGCAGGAGAGCTAATTAGGTTTAGCTAATGGCTTTATGAATTGGTTTGAGCCAGAAAAAGTGGGTAATGAAATCAACTGGTTGTACACAATCTGGTATTTTTCTTCGGAGTGACTTTGACCTGTCTCTTTCTGTTTAAGAATTTCATCTGAGCAGGAAGACAGTGACACAGAGGAGGGGTGGCAGAGGGGCAGCAACCTGTAGAGACATTTGTAACCAGGAGATGATGCATACTCACAGTCTCAAATCATGCTGAACGGCATGTCGCTCTCAAGCCAGCTGTTAGCAATGTTATGCTCCGGTAGGACCTGAGGATTAAAGAATCATCTGCAATGCATATCAGATTGTCTTTCAGGGAATAGAAGAAGCCACAAAGTACAAGCAGATGCAAGGTCCAGTCAAGAGGGCTGTTCTGTGGTCTGGATATGAGAAACTAGACTGCCACATGAGTTAATTCACCAACCAGATTTATCAGTACTATATTTCCCCCTATTTTATTAAAAAGGCCAATGAAACAAAACACTGTCAAAATGCATTGTATTAACAGAACATTGTCACAGCATTACCTTATAATGGGAATCGAAATCTGAGCCAAAGCTCTATGCTTTTCTTCAATAATACATTGCCATCAGTACTTTTCCCTGCAGAGAAGCTGCATCTTCGTGCATCCCATGACAAAGAAGATAGTCTGGCACAGAGACAGTGTCATCCTTTCTCTGAATCAAAAAGACCCTTTAAACCAAAAGGAAAAAAAAGCTGTATTACTTTGTTTTTGTTCTTTTTGGATGTGTGGCACAGCTGTGTAGATTGTAGGCAACAACTGCCTGCTCTGATGCAGCATCCTGCACAGCAAGAAAACTAAACACTGTCACTTCTCTTCTTCATTTTTAGCGTTGGCTTGTGCATTGGGAGCATCAATGTGCATCTGCCTGGTTGTGAAACACTCACTGGATCACAATGCCGGTCTGGCAATAGTCCTGCGAAAAGGTTTAGACTCATGATTTACTATTGATATCTTTCACTACTGAATCCCTGGGCACTGCACATCTTTAAATTAAGACACAGGCCTCAAGGTCTCCCAAAAAGAACCACTAGATCTGGAGGGGAAGTGACTTTTCAGTTTCAGAGTTTTATTTTCACCATGGCTTTGTTGCTGCTGTCTGGTAGAGTCTGAATGACTATAGATTATGATGAGCCAGTTACTATCCAATATCCTTCGTGGAGCAGGTGTCTTGGGGTAGATGTCTGTCTGAAGGTGACAGAATGAGGAAGTGCTCTGGTGTGACAGATCCAGAGTTCACTCAGTTCCCAAAGGAACTGTACATGTGAATTTGGCAGTCAGCAGTATGCTGGAAAAATGCTTTCATGTCAAAGAGCTGTTCCAAAGAATATTTTGTGTTTGTTTTTTTTCCCCTCCATGCTGCAAATGCTCAGGATGTGTTTCTGATTATACAAGATCCAGTGAAAGTGGAACCTTGATCCTTACTAGAAACAGAAAGAGTCACACTGTGACAAAGGGTTTGACAACGTTTCTAGACCAATATGAAGATAGAATTTCTACTATCAGCTTAGTTGTGTTTTCCTGCGTATGGATTCTGATTTTCATTTAAATTGACGTGGCATTTTTTTATTTGGACATCTGACACTTCTTCATAAGCATCAACAATTCTTATTTATACCTTTCATACTATTTATTTTTAAATGAACTCTTGTCTGACCTGCTTTTTAGCATTACTCTGTTGTACTAGGTAGGTCCAATGAAGAGTATGATAACAACACAGAAACACTGTGAGATGAATATAGGTGTTCCTATGTTAACTTAGACTAGTGTGGAAAGCTGACAGGAGATCCTGCCCAAATTACTTTTCTAGGTTTACTTTGGCATATTTGAGAAATTTGAACGAGATTTGTAATTCTCTTGCATTCATTCAAACTCTGCCTGACCTGTATCTTATATTTAAAAAAAAAGAAAACAAACCAAAAAGAAAGAAAGGGGAAAAAAAAGATCTGAACCACTTGAAAATTAGTCTGGATTCAAATCACTGCATTAAGAACCAATCTCCCCAAGTATTAATGAACTATTTTCAAACAAATCAGTGGAATTGAGGTACTTATATACCACTAAGGTTCTGGGTATTAGATTTTGCCCTGCAGTGTCTTGTTGTGGTGTTTGTACAGGTGTGGAACATCAGAGAAATAGGCTGACCGTATACTAATTTTCATGCAGCATGAACAACAACAAAAGAAAAATTTATTATTGAACCATCTATTTACAGGTCTCTGAAATCAAGGGTTGAAAACCAATGACAATAGTATGTATATAAAATACAAAACAGGTTCAGGTCAAGGCAAAGTCCACAGTTGAAATTTCCAATAAATAAATAAGATAAAATTTCCACAACACTTGTGGATTCCTTCCTCTCTCCCCACTTTTGGATCCAGGCTATTTAACAAAGTGCTTGTTATAATTAAATGGCTATTAGTATTTATATATACATGTATATATATATATTATTTATATATATTAAATAAAATTATATATATATAGAAAGAACGTATGTATATGGAAATCATTGCTGCATTATCTCTCAGGCTTATTTGTATAATTTCATCTGCAGGCAGAATGTGTGGCAGTCACACGAGGCAGCTGCAGGGCAGCTGGGTTTAATGCCCAACCTGAACACACATTTGTTTGGTCTAGCTGAGGATGGCATCGTGTCCTTCCCTGTGGTGCTGTTGGGTATGAGCTGAGAGCACCAACAACACACCAGGGAGACGGGGCTGGGGAAGGGAACTGGGACAGCTGTTGACACCCCTCTCTCCTGATCTAGCAGCAGGATAAGAGCCTTGAAATGGGAATGTTTTTTTGCATCCCCTCTACAGCTCCTCTCCAAAGTGGGCTCCAGAGGTACTTTTTACCGGAAGAGTAAAATGACCCCGCCAGTGGGGCTACTGGATGAAAAGCTGCCTATAACAGTGCTCCAGCCTGGAAAGCTCCAACAAAAGCCCTCTAGTGCTCTTGGGTGTTTACTTGGCAGGAAGCAGTGGAGGATGTTAAGCAATCACCACTGTGCATATATGCATTATAAATGCAGAGTATTCAGAGCACTGCCTGTGATGCCAGATGTTCACAGCTCTTCTCTTTACTTTTCAGCAAGGGTTTTCCATTCTGTACAACTGTTCATGGGCTTTGCTCCCTTGGTATTTGGGGGTTCCTGCTGTGCCTAAATTCTGCTAAGGCATCAGGACAACACAAGTTTCTTGATGCCAGCAAATACCTCCCCAGTGATTATAATGAGAAAAGAAAAGTTAATTAAAAAATAAAAAGTGAAATAACACTTTACAAATCCAAAAACTTTTGATGACTGGGGAATCTGATATCCTGTGGAATTAGAAAGACTTATTTTATAAAAGGACAAAGAAAGGCTGCAGAAAATTGGCGGCACTAACTGCAAGTGACAGGAATGGGGAGCTTGGAGCTTAACAGGCTTCAGCTTTTCCCCTTGCCTAGGATTTGCTCTGTGTAAAGCAGTATGGATGCTGCTTTGGCATCGTGTCTGTACTCGGTGGATGCAGGTGGGGGCAGCCTTCCACTCATCACATTGATTCTGCAAGATCATGCACGTGTTTCTTCTCTTCACAGATTGAGAAATTCTGAAAGGGTGGTGGGCTGGGAAGGTGGAAGTTCTTTCTGTAGCAAAGACACCACAGAAAACAAGCAGCTTTAGTATTGTGTTTTGCTGACTGTCAGATTTGTGTCAGCTTCAAAAGCAGTTTCTGCTGGAAGGAACTATTCGGCTGGTGGGAAAGACACTGAGAGGGTGTAGGTGTGAGTGATTTGTGCTAAATTTATATTTAGTCCTTCAGCTTAACAAGCTTTTTCTAATGTTAATTAAGCCTGTGAATTTGTTTGTGTGACAGGATGTGACAGCCATTCCCACTTCATGTGGGGGCAAACATCCAGTCATTAAAGTACTGAAGCAAGTCAGATTTAGTTAGATAGTTTTCAAAGGTACCATTGCCTGTTGTGTGAAAGCCAGGCTATTATTCCAAAGTTTTCTGTGCTCATTATTTTTATTTACACACATGCGTGTGTACGCGCACATACACACACACACACACATATAATCATAATTTTCATATATATACTTCCTGACAGCTTTGAAAACTCAGCCTGGCATATGAAAGTTAAGCCAGGTACAATGTGGCTTGCATTATGTGTTGTCTTCTCACAGGACACCATACAGGGATAGGTAGATTACACATAGAAGGCCAGAACAAAGCTAAGGTTAAGCTGCTGATCTTTATTTAGCAATTCTCTAGCTTCCACAAATTATATTGACTCAATAACTAGACTATTCTATCAATATTATTATTTTAATTTTAAATGCTTTTTTATAGTCTTACATAAATATCTTTATATGAGAATATTTTGTTATGTCTATATCTTGGATATTTAAGAGAATAGAAATCCTGTTCTTAGTAAATAAATGCATGTCTTGGCAATTCAGAACACTTTTGGGTTGTCACAGGTAACTTAAGTAGAATAAAAAGCTTGGAATTTAATACAGTCCTAGCTGTGTACTACAAAAACCTGCAGAATTCAAATCACCAGCTTGCATGGAAACTCCGTGGATCATAAGGCAGGATTAACTCTGTTGCTGCCAATCAAATCTCATCAAGATAAAATAGATGTGTTGGGCTGGAACTTTTGCATAGACAAATAACTGAACTTGGTTTGCTATGACACTAGTACTTACTATCAGCTCAGCTCAGAGTGGTCATTTCGATAAAGGCAAGAACTGATATTTTTCATGATCCATAAACAAATATCTTCGCCACATGTGTACACAGATATAAGAGAAATGTTACTGCAGTTACTTATAATACTTCTACAATCCTGTTATTCCCGGTCAAGGATGGTATTTATTACAGCTGTGCCTACAACAGGTTTCAACCCTGTTATCTACTACAATGAATGAAGCAGATTCATTCATTCAGATTTGGGCCTAGTATTTTTCTCAGTGGAAAAGGGTGAAAACTATGTCCAATATGTTCCTGTAGCACCTCATCTCTAGCTTGCCACAGACATTAATGGCACAGAAAAGGAGGTAGCAGAGAAGCAGACTCAGAGAAGCAGCTGGAACAATTAAGCACACCTAGAAAAATTATCTGCTTTCCTTCTTCCTTTCTTCTTCTACCCCTCTGTTCATCCCAATTTGTCTTCTACCTGTGGTGAGTACTGTCAGCCAGCAAACTGTGGGAAAATCAGTGATTGCCTGGTTAAACTGCCTGAAACTTGTGTTTCTGAAACCAGGTAAAGTGTTATCCCAGAGATAGTCTGGAGGCATTAAATAGAGGGGAAATATAAGAATAATCTGCTTTCTTCTGCTTACAAGATTTAAAGTAGCTCAAGATTCCAGCTTGCAGGAGCAGGAGTCAAACAAGCCAGGCTTAGTGAAGGAAGCTTGTTATTTAGGGTAAAGGGATTTAGTTATAACATTACAGAGGTTGTAATGGTTTTGCTCTCTGATCCCTTCATCTTTTACCAAAGGATGTTGGAATGAACTAGATTTTAGAAGAGCTCTTGCAGAATGCCAGAAATTCCAGCAAAGAGAGATTTCCTTTCAAATATGCTATGTCCCAGTTTAGCGAAACTACAAATATATTTTTGGTAATGGGTGTTGCACTGAACATTAACATCAGATTTAGAGTTCAGTTTTGATGCTTCTGTTATCCAGCTTGATCCATAACATGGCTGCTCTGTAGGTTTGTTTTTTCCTTTTCCTTTTGTTTTTAAATAAATTGTTAGTCTTGTCAGAAGTTCTTTCGTCTGGGATATTTTTAGTATGTTCTTCAGATAGGAATGCCTTTTGTTAACAGCAGATCCATGGGTCCTTTCTGACCCCAGGCTTCTGAGCAAAAGAATCCTGTTGTCATCCCCAGGGCAAGTTAAGGCTGATGACCGTGCTGTAGTCAAGCAGTTCTAGACAACACTAAATGAAATGCTGATTTGCCTTAGCAAATTGCTTTCATCGTCTTGGATATTCTCCATTCTGAAGTTCATTCCCATGCCCCAAGGTGTGCATGTGGCACAAGTCTGTCAAGAACTGGTGTCTCACTCAGGATCACTCACTTCATAGTCCCAAGAAGGCATGCAGAACGTCTTCAAAGTTTTCCTGCAGACCTGCTAAGCAGTGTGTCCTATGGGCACAGCCCATCCTGTTTCCTAGTAGAGCCCTAATAGCCCTACTGGACTAGAAAAGGTCTCAAAGGTTTTTTAACTGTGGAAACAATAAATCAGGATTTTATGCTGGCTGGCTGAGTTTTCTCTCAGGGATCAGGTAACACACAGGATCGAACCCAGCTTTCAAGGATAAAAGCTTGTTGGTACAGTTGTCGTAGGGGTTAGGACCCCTTTTTGGTATTGGGAAGGGCATCTAGTCTTGACATCTGGCAATCAGATCTCAAGCTGAGAGAAAGTGCTGACTGCGAAATAAAACTATTTATTTTGAGAGAGAGCCCATGAACCCTGAGAGGCAATTAATTACATCCCCTTTTACCTTTTCTGAGATTCTCTCCTTGCTCCTAGAGGTCTTGAACACATTTAGTTTATGGAGAGTCAAGGCCGTAGTTATCAACACCAGGTGGAACACTTTATCATTGGAAACAAGGTAAAATTCATTCATGCACAACTTTCTAGAATAAGGAAATCTGCAAATGTTACCCTTTAAGTAACTAACTGTAATTTTCACTGACGTTTGTAAGCAAAAGTATTTCTATTTTTCTCTAGTATAATTCCATCTCATTCATGAGTGTTATATTGTTTATACAAAAAATAGCAAAAAGAGCCTCCTTAAAATTGGTGCTTCAATTAAAAAAAGCCCCAAACAAACAACAAAACCCAAGAAATTAGGAAGAGCCAGAAATCTGCAATTCAAATATCTCAGCATGCCAGAAAGTATGATCAGCTGCATACAAGGGTTGCATCTGCTCTGCTTCATTCCCACAGGCAGCAAGCTGCCCACAGAGACCACACATCCTCCCACTCCTTCTCCTGCTCAAGTAGCTAAAATGCTACCCAAAACCAACAACACAAAATTCCACTGAAGCACTTTTTCAGTGTGGCCCCATTACCCACTTCAAAAAGGACATTTGCTGCCACCTGTTTCTGAATTGCAGGAAATCAGCAGCAGTTTCTTTGGTTGTTTAACTAGTTTGTTGACTGGACAGAGCATTCCCAAGACAGTTGTCAACACCATCACAGACCTCTGCTGCAGGTCGATCCCTCTCATCCTTGTGATGGATGCAGATGAGAAAGGAATTAAAGAACTCCTGCCTGGGCAGGAAAGCCACACTTGTTTACAGGAGGCTTGTTTTCGTTAGTTCTGAAAAATCTATTATTTCTCTCTTTTAAGTAATTCTACTGCAGAGATGCTATTTTAATAAAGCTCTGCAAAATGGCTGCAGGTAGAGGGAAAAGTATGTATGTGAAGGTGGCTTCAAAGGGATATGCTTTTAATATCAGCTTTCCCTGCTCTCCCTCTGATTTAATTTTCTTTTGTGCTCTGGGTCACACTTTGTTTATTTCTAAATTTATTAGAAATAAATTTAGAAATAAATAAATAAATAGAAAAATAAATTTATTAGAAATAAATTTCACTCCTCCCCAGTGAAAAATAGATGTAATGCCGCATCCAATTTTGAAACCCATTTTTTCAAGTGAAGCCTGAACACCAATATCCTGGTACTTTATACTGGAGCCTGTTTTGTAGAGGAAGGTGAATGCATATGAGGTGTGACTCTTCCCGTGTGAAATAATATCCCACAGAGTGAAAGATTCATTCTTCTCTTCTGTCAGCCTTTTTAACAATATTAATATCTGTCAGTGGTGAGGATTGTGTGTCTTTCAATGGAGGTCCTGCTGTGCACCCATGAGTTAGAAAACATGTGGCTGTGAGAGACATCTTCCTTGGCAGTTGCATGGAGCAGGGAGTGGGCCGTGAACCTGATATGTATTTGGTCCTCTCTGTGTTGAGCCAGGAGAGACTGGAGAATCCTGGGTTCCTATGATCTCGTGATTTACCTTAGTGTGTCAGCTCACTGGGTCTGGCTTGGTGACTTTTGCCTTTTCTCACTGTGTGAGAGCCAGCCATGCTGAAGCAGCTGGGGTGATAGTAGAGGAAGAAACAACAATGAAGTCCTCTTCTGAGGAGTCTTCCTCTGAAGTGGTCTTCTCAGGAGCCTGTGCCTCCTCACAGGGTTGTGCTGCTGCCCTTTTCTGAATATGGAGAGCCTGAAATAGTAGTGGATGTGGCAGTATTTAGCACTCCTGATGCAGTTACTTATCTTCTGTCACCCTGCAAAGATCACATCCAGATCCATGGTGGCCCCTGTCTCAGGTCCCCTGCTATCCACGATGCTGGGACCAGTCTCTGCTTTAGTGAGAAAGCTGTCATCATGGGGAAGCAAGTCAGCAGCCTTTATTCAGTGGTGGAGAGTGGTGGGAGGGATTAGCTGCAGGGAAGCTCTGTGTTTTGCTCAGCACTTTGAGTTTCCCATCCGGGAGAAATCAAAATGACAGCTTTTGCTCTACCCACGTGGAAGGCTCTTAGCCATTTTTATGCTGCCTGCAGGGAGAAAGAGGCTGTAACAAGAGCCAAAAAATCTCGTCTGGCTCTCCTGCTGCTCTCTCATTCTCCCTTAGGGGAAAGAGGATTTCACAGATATTAGGAAAAAAACCCAAAACACCAAATCTTCTCCCAAATTTGACAGAAGTGGGAATAACAATTTTTCTATTTGTGAAATGATTGCCAGACTTACCTGCTGTCTGCAGTGCATGTGCTGCACCTCCTGGACTGCTCATTTCAAGGAGATTCCAGGACAGACTGAGGGGCAGGCAGTGGCCAGAGGGGAGCAAACACATTTCCTACACGGCTGAAGCAGCTTAGTGAGCTGGCCATTGCAGCCTGTCAGTGCATTTCAGAGACCATGGCAAACACACATTTAGGTTAAGCAGTGTGGAATTGATACATAAATTAATTTGCATCTTGATCAAACTCCTGTTTTCCTCCATTTGCTTTCTAATTTTTTATGCATACTTCATTCAATAAAGTGGCCTCTTCAATGCAAATAAAAATGTAAACCAGAGACAATGGGCTGCCTTGTCTGAATCTGTAATTCATATTGTTGCTAAGGCATGGAAAAGTCACGGGTTCTTTCTGACAAACCACGTCTCCTTTGTGTTAGTCCTATCAAGATCCAGCTATCCATAAAACTGTTCTGTTCTGATCCTGTGAGAATACAAGAGAGACTGGCAAAAATAAGGCAAAAAGTAATCTCCAGGCTACTGGAAAGAATTTAGGAATGGAGTTTGCTTTCATGAGCTAACATGAGACATTTCACAGCACCAGTGCTAAGCAGAACTTTGCAATGCGAGCTGTTGAGGCCAAACACTTAACGACCATGCATCCAGCTGCCTACCAGTGGGATTGGGATAAACATCCCCCGTGGTGCCTCCCACAAGGTGCAAAACTTCAGGAAGGGTTAGCCTTAACTTCTGAGACTTAAATGACTATTTTCTTTTCATAAACATGAGGATTAACAACTGCAGTGTTTATACAGGGCTTTAGTACCTAAAAAAGAACTAGTTCTGTTTGTGAGGCAAAACATGATGAACTGGGAGAGGCAGTGGCAGCAAAACCAAGAAGCCATAAATGCACCTTTCTGATTCCGCAGCTGTTGAAGTGGGACTGGAGAAAGGCAGAAACCAGACACAAATCACATCTTTTCTGTTCCAGCCAGGAATATCAGCCTGTGCACAAATGCTGGGAAAGACCTCAGGATGCACCGCTGTGGCGTCCCAGCAGATCTATGCAGCACAAGGCCTAGGTAGAAGAGACATCATGAATGCCATCTTGGAGAAGCCTGAAGATGAGCATAGGAATAAAGACAAGACCTTGAAATACAAATCAGAAGTCTAGTGGTGAAATGGAGTAAGAGGTGAGTTTTGGAGATGCTCTGAGAGAAAAAATAGTCTATATGTACAGGGAAGGTGTGGATTAATGTCATATGACATAAGAATCATTCTTTTTCTTTTTAGCCCAGATAAAATGTGGTCTTTTTTGCTTCCATTAACTGGCTTCCCTGTCTGTAAATCTGGGTCTGAACCCGTTGCCTCACAACACTCTCAAACGTATTTTTTCTTGAGACAGCAGGAATTTGTTTGTTTCCATTTACATGTGAAAGCCAGAGTAATCTGCAGAGAATTAAATCTAACAAGTGATGTAAAAGAAGCTGAAAGTTTTCCTCATTTGTAGTTAACGTCATTCAGTGGGTTCACCAAGATATCCCAGATGCCTCCACAGGTACTAAAGTGTCGGTCAGGGTGGGGAGCTTGGCTAAGTGTACAGAATCATCATCCTTAGATCAAGGACTACAGGGATCTGTATTTTACTTCTGATCATTATGTTCACCAACAAGTGACTATTTATAAGTTTTTGCAGAATAAACAAACCAAGCTGCTTAGTTCCCTTGTCAAGATCTCTTCACAGTATTGTCACAAAAAGGAAACAATTATTTGTTTCAAATAGCAAAAAGAAGAAGACCTTTTGCTAGTTTCCAACACATTATTTGTAACATTTTTCCAACAAAACTAGTAAAGCAGATCTAGACTTTCATTACAGAATTTTATGCCTTTCAAAATATTCATGGCAAAATGTATTGAGCAGACATACAAACATCCACCTTCTTTCTCACATTTGCCTTATGTGCGCAAATACACAATTACCATCGTTTCATTCTCCTCTCAGCTCAATTGTCTTATTTTTATCATGTATATGTACAAATATGCACGTATATACTTTGAAATAAAAGCCCCTTTTCCTCAGCATCAGTCCTTCGTCCTTGCACAAGCAGCTTTTCATGGTTTCCTCTCAGATAATTACCAGGCTGTCTCCAGGTTTTCACCACTTTTTCATAGGACGGTGTCTCTGTCTCAGAGATGGTTTTTTCCAAGCAAAAAAAGAGCCAAATCCTTTGCAGGACTTCAGGTCTCTGGCTTACCTGGACAGGCCAGGGAGGTGTTTCTATTAGCTACTGGGGAGGCACCTGAATGCAGTTGCAGCTTTGGTTTACACAGCTGTATCCACAGGGGACAAGCATCCACGTATTTTTAACCCTGTGCCTTCATACCTTTGTGGTTGCTTTTCCACAAGGCTGTGATCTTATTAGGACTCTGTTGTATGCTCAGCATTATTCTCCTGCTAAGCCCATCAAGGTGTTTTACTGGGATGAGAAGAAATTAGCATAGGCACCAGCTACTCCTATAAAAGGGCCTCAGTGCCAATTTGAAGATAATTATCTACATAAAAACGCATACCAATAAATTTCCAAAGCACTTTGTAAAATTTTCTAGTAGAAGTCCCACTTCTCAGTGTTACCTCTATGCACTTGAGCCAGTGTAATCAATTTCCTGTGCTCAGTGCCTGTAAGTTAAGTCCAGGATACTATCTTCTCATTATTTTGCGTTTACAGCTGCTATTCACCATACAATTCATTCAGACTGTTCTCAACTGCCTTTGGGAAATCAGTTATATGGCCTTTTTTGTTTATTTATTTTGGTGAAAGCATAGTGAGGATCATCACTCTTCCTGCCTAACTGCCTGAGTATGCAGACATTTTCTTCTTTAGCCACAAACATGCTATCTCAAAAATATACATAGACCTAATTAACTTATATTTCCCTCAGGCTATTCAGACAATGCAAAATGAATACTAATCCCCCTTCTCTCTCTTCACCCACCTCCACAGTCTAATCAAACAATTATTTTGTTGTAACACTGAGTTTGTATTCTCTCAACAAGATACATGTCCTGGGAGTCATTAAAGCTTCTTGCAAAATGCAAAAATGTGAAGCCCTCCTTCTAATGTTTTTTAATTATCTCATGTGTTATCTGAACTTGCCCAGCCCTTAGCTCTATCAAAGCCCCAAACCCAGATTAACCTGGCTGATGCTGCACCCCCTCACAGTCTAGTCATGGGGTGACTCTTGTCTCCCATTGACTTTGTATTTTAATTGGTATGTTGTTATTAACAACTGACAGTGCAATGCACTGACGGGAATATACTAGATGACTAATATTTATTCATGTAAGAGGGGAAAGAAAAGTCACTTAATCCCCAGATTTGTCTGGCATCCCTATTATTTCACAGTTTCTAATGCTTACTAAAAATATAAAGAAATTAACTTTTAAAAGAAAGAGTGGCTTTGGTTATCCAAATCTTTAAACTTCA
>VZRJ01003406.1:14063-97823 GCA_013397565.1 Ptilonorhynchus violaceus | reverse complement strand
TTTTAATTTAGAAGGCACTTTTTGAAGTAAAACAAGTAAAAATAATATGAAGAGGTATTCCAAAGAGGTGCATTTTGGTGTTTTGTATGTGTTTTTCTTCTTTGTTCATTTGTTTGTTTGTGGTTTTTGTGGTTGGTTTTTTTTTTCGAGATTGCATTTTTATAAGTTAAATGCTTCTTAGAAATATTGAGGAAAAATGAATGAATTTCCTTCTTTTACCCGGTGGTTCTATGTGCAGAAAATAACTGCCTGGTCTCACATTTACAAACCCTTTAAAAAATTTTCACATTGACAAAAATGTCCAGATGAACTTAGATCACATGAAGAACAACTGGGTAAGTCTTCTCACGGGATGTCCAAACAGGGTAAATCCTTACCACATCTGTAATACATTTCCAGAGACGTGGCGTTGTCCACAGAACTATCATTATTAGCATTATTAATGAAGAGTATTATAAAAAGATGCATATGTAAGTTACTGATCCTATCTAGGCCTGAGGACTTTGTGTTGTACTAGAAAGAGTTACTTGTCATAATGCATTTCTGGCTGACTAGGTTTAAGCCCTGCTGTGCATGAAGGCACCTTCTTCAGAATTACTGCAATAAAAGAGTCACGTTGATAATGGACTGGTGAGAAAGCCTTCAGTATGAATAGTCATGGTTTTGCAGCAATTTACTCATGCACTTTTTTTATTTCCACACTTACACTACAAAATAAGTTCAATTTAAAGTAGTTTTTTTTTTTTTTTCTTATGCAAACAAGTGTAATGAGCTTTTTGTCCGTCCTTTCCCCAGAAGCTTTAGACTCATTAAGGAACTTTGAGTTGACAGACACCTGCTGGTACCAAAGAAAATATCTTCCTTAAGAAACAGAAAATAAGAAAACAAAATTTTTAAGTGGAGATTACACCTAAAGGCCCAAGAGCAGTATGAAATCTGATAACAATAAACAAGGTTTAACCTAATTCTCAATTCATTAAGCTATTTGTATGTTCATAGAAGATTGATTCAAATGCAGAAGGGGCCATGCTTTGGCCCTTGGTGTGGATGGCAGTCAGCCCTGCAAGGCTGAACCTGTGTGTCTGTGTCTGTCTACTTTAAGTGGTTTTCTCACCTCAGCTTTCCCGTTCTGCTGTGCGAGTAAGAGCATATGGTGCTCTTTTCTGCTCTGTGTGATGAGTTCAGCATGCAAACAGAAATCTTGAGCTTCACAGCTGCCTTTGTAAGTGAATGCGTTAATGGGTATGCAAGAAGCAGCCATGAAGTTACACCTTGCCAGAGGGAAAAACTACAGTGGAATGGTGGGGAAAGTCAGTGGTGCTTTCCACAAGCTGTCCATGTATAAGCAAAAGTGGTACTGAGAATCTTAGATGCATGTTTGAGAAGGAGAACATCTGCTGTGGAAGCTGGAAGGGTTCTGCCTGACTGGTTGTCAGGCCAGAGGTTCTATGTAACTGTCAGAAAATTTGAGCTAACAAAAAGTCTAGTGATATTTAAAATTTTTCTTGCTCTTCTGTTTAAACTTTTTGTTTCTTAGAATAGGGGTGGAAGCGAGCTTTTCCTCTGAGTTTGTTGAGTCTGTCTCTTCCTACCCTTTTTTATTTCATAGCTTTTCCCTGCCTCTCCCTCCTTTCCCCCTATACAGGATCTATCTCCAAAGCTGATGCTGCTTTGAGAGAGCTAGACCATGTGCACTCTAGAGATCCCTTCCCATCCAGCTTGTTTGATGGCTCTGTTACTCAGTGTCTTTGTGGTTCTGAGAGCAGAAATAGGTGGGGCACGCTGGGAAGAAAGCTGGGGAAGATGGAAATGTCTACTGAGCACCAGCCAAATACTTTCATGCCTTTGTAGGAGTGGGGGTGGTGGCAGATTTTCATGTAGGCATTTATGGTAGAAAGTAGTTTCCTGGAAGTGATGGAAAAGGAATCTCCTGTCTGAAATGACAGCTTCTTTTTTTTTCAGGTAGAGAGAGCACTGGGGAACACTGTGTGGCGAGACCTAAAACATGACTCATATGGTGGTTAAACTCACGTGCATGCTGGGAATTCTCAATACACAGAGGGGGCTGGGTGGAATGGCCACCATGCTGTGCATCAGATACTGGAAAACTTTCTCTCAAAGAGAGAGATACTGGTACATTCCCCCCATCCCCTGGGCTGGAAATGTCACTGAGCCCTTTGTGAAAGCAGCAGAGCAGACTTCTGACTCTGCAGGGAGTTGGATGGCTTGAGTTGTCATAAAAGCAAGTAGGGGTTAATGTGACTGAGAAGAAGAGGACAGTATTGAAAGGGATCAGCTCTGTGATATATGAAATGATGGTAACATGGGGACAGTCATAGAGAAATGGACATCTTCTTTCATGTTATTCGAAACTTGTCATGAGGACCTTAGGGGACTTAGAATACAGTAAGACTTCACCCTTACTAACACTAAAACATGCACTAAAATCCATATTTCATGGAGTCCCTAGGAAAGCCCTTAGTAGTGAATTGCAAAACTGTTACAAGAAAGTCCCTGACATGGACAAGGACTCTTAGTTACCATATTGAATGCCACCTTTCAAACAGCAACTTTATGGGTGGGAAAACACAGAAACCACTTTCCTTCTATTTCATATTCATCTTGTCATTAGTAGTATATTAATCTCAAGTAGCTAACTACATTCACTTCAGAGAACATCTACGGAGTATTTCAGTGGGAACAACCCTGACATTTGTGGAAATTTCCCTGCTTCCTAGCACAATGATTTTCCCACGTAGTGGTTAATTCAATGGAAATTGCTACTGCACAGAAGACTAATACTTTCTTCCTGATGCCATTGATAGATATAGGAAGCTTTACACAAACAAGTCTTTTATTTCAAAAGCAGTAATAGAAAACTCCATTGCTAGATCTTAAGAAACTGCTATGCTTTATGAAATTTCACAGTTATGGTTCAGAACATCACAGGCGAAATTTCCTTTCATTTCAAGTGTGTCAAGGGCTGAAAAGCAGGATTTAATTTCTCTGACCCATTAGCAAGCCCCTCAAGCCCTTGCAGCCCCAGAAGGGTGTGTCAGTATGTCTAGAGTGCAAATAGATCACTTCTATATTTTGGTGTGTGAACAGTCGCCGAGTAAATGCACAGAAGGTCTCACTAAAGAGGTATACATTGAGTGACACACACTGGATTAGCCAGCAGACTAGCTGGCATGTTCCTGAAGCTGATGCTCTCTCAGCTCTTGTGCATTTCCTTGACTGTGTTCAGAGGACACTGGTTTGTGCTGAGACTGGGCTGTGAAGGCTAGGCACCCAAAACTGATGTGCAAACCTGATATCTTCTGGTACTAAGCCTGAGAGGTGCTACTGTATAAATGTCAATCTTAATGCCTTACTTTCATGTTTTCCCACGAAGCAGCTTTCAGTTCATGCTGATATGTTAGCGGGAAGATGGAAAAGAAAAAAAATCTTTCGACTTTGTTAAAAAGCCCTCAAACACTTGAAAAATTACTCTGCATCCTTATTTTGCAGCAAACTCACGGCACTGCATTTGTGAGCAGTTTTGCTTGCTCACCCTGGAGACTACAGAGTGCCCTCTACAAGTAGGTGAACTTACACCTGCTGAGACCTATGATCCTCTGATGGAAGGAAGGAAGAAAGGAGTAGCAATGGGGAGATACACACCCTAAAATTCTTAGCCTCTTGTCTTTGAGGGAAAAAATCCTCAAAGCCATCAGAGTTTATTTGCCCCTCTCCCTTTTTTTGAGCATAGTGTCAGCAGGAGATGCTTTGGACTGTGTCTCTGACTCTTGGCTTACATTTCTGTAAAAGGACCCCTCTGTGACATGGCAGGATCCTTGTGCTGGACACTGGCCTAATGTTCCCTGAAGCACTGGAAATAATTTTCACAAAAATTCAGAGCTCTTGGTGTTGGCCGCAAACGACCCTGATGCATGCTCTGGGGTCTGAGAGTGAGCAAGCCTGGCTGCTTTGGTGTAGCAATAATTTGTTATTCCAATATTAATTTATGGTCAGGTTAGTGAAACCAGTTTGGAAGGACACTGCTACTAAGTACTTCTGCTAGTGCTCAAACCTGGTTGTGAACTGAGATAGACAGAGTTCATGTGTGACATTACCCTGGAGCTCTGAGGAAGCAATAGCCTGTGATGGGTAGGAGGGACAAGCAGCTGAGGAGAAACTGCTCTACCTGGACCAGGCGTGCCAGATTCAATACATCATACTGTGACTATTAATCCTTCCAGGGGTGGTTGGGAACTTCTTGGGAAAATCATGTTACTCTGACATCTGCTTGCATTACATAAAAAGCTTTTAACCTGATCTATTTTAAAAAATACCTCCTTTTTCATCTGCATATTCTCACCTGCCCTCTTCCCGCCCCAGGACTGCATTTCTCTAACTGTGTGGTTATGAGGAGAGATCTTTCATGTTGGCAAGAATGACAACTGCTGAGGTGGAGTCTTTCTGAAGGGATAGAATCTTAATTGCTTATTCCAAGTTTGTCTTTTCCAGGTACAAAATAAATCAATCTCAAGCTGTGTAGCTGTTGAGGGACGACATTTTAGTATAATACAGAATGCAACTTTATGTATGAAAATGGCATACCTTGAAAATCAATTTCATGTCAAAATGGGGTGTTGATTATTTTTACTTATATTTATAAGGCACTAAAGGGCAAACCACAGTATGTAATTTGGTCAACATTGGTCTATTGTATGTGTATATAGCCAGTTAATTATATATTGTACTTTGCAATGCTAAATGTACTGTTCAGGTCATATAAGTGCTGATAGATTGTGTTGTAGGCTGAAGAACGAATCTTGTATTACAAGATTAAGATTAATCTACAAAATTAAGACAGGTTCACAACTATGGCAATTGGTTTTGAAATGATTTATGGAGAATGTATTATGTCATTTTCCTCAGTAATGATATTGTACCTACTTCCTTTACTGCATAAAATACTTAAAAAAAAAAAAGTGGCTTATATCATTACTGTGTAGAATGTCTTAAATGAGAGTGAGAAAAACACATGGAGAACAACCATCTTGTACACAAGAAAAAAAGGAGCCACACTCTTGGTACTCTTGAGGAAGAGGATAGAACTGTTCTCTGAACTCTTCATAGCCTTACCAGTATCAAAAGGGTAATGAACAGTTGTTGTATTTTAGACATGTATGGGAAAAAAATCCACTGGAAAATATACATTTACCTCAAAGCAAAGCAAACTCATCTTTAATCATGCTGTTTTGGTTTTGCAGCTGCAGTGAAAAATTAGTTAATTGGAAGAAGATTTTAACTAAATGTGACCTAAGTGATACCCTGATCTCCTTATGAACCTCTGTCTCTGTTTAAGTGTGTATTTCACCTAATGAGAATGCAGATATTGGACAGAGTAATTAGGCTGCCAGTCTGAGAACAGGCAGACACTCTTTGCATAGACAAACCTCAGGCTCCAGTACAGTTTGCTTCTGCTCTGCTGATAGACTTAACTTGCTGATGGTTTGAGAGAACTGATGTACAGTTTTTCTGGGTAAGTAATTATCTTTATTGAAAAGCCTGATTTGTTTTTTATCTTACTGGTCTTTAAAATCTTTTCTTGAGGAACACACTGAGTCTTCATATCTTTTACAGATACATCAGACCTAATCCTCTTTCTTTCAATACTTCCACTACAAGTCTAAGTGCAAGTACAGTAAGTGCAAGCATTAACTCCTAGATACTTTCAATAGAAACTGTGAAAACTGAAGCACAGTGGTGGCTCTGGTGCAGTGGAGACAAGAAAAATTATGTATTTGATCCACCTGTCTGCTGGAAGAGGAGTGTGGCTCAGTGCCAGATACCTGGACTACTTCATGTCACTCACTTTATATTCAAATGGCCCTGCTTACTCTCTTCTGGAGCACAAGAATACCTAAAGAATTATCATAGGTCTGAGTCATGCTATGAGCTCCCTTGTGGACTCCTTGCTTGACCCTGGGCAGGACACACAGGCTCAGTCTAGCATTGTACAGGAGATTAATGGAGTATTTGTCTCCTGTGGCTGCATTCCAAACAGCTTGGTGAGACCACGGCTGTGGTCACTGGATTCCTACCTCCACGAAACCCTTCTGTCCCATACAGTAACCTTAGTTTTTTATCTACTTTTTAGCGCTCTTTGGGTTCCAGCAGGAAGCAAAACCCATTCATAGTGTGACTTTCTGCACTCCTGGCAGATTGATAGCTGTTCACTGTCTCTCCGGTCTTAACTCCCTGTTCGTTAAAAGGAGGTCAAGATATATTCTTTAGAGGTATATGTTGTTTGTCACTGCAGTGCCTTCTCTGTCTTGCCTGCAGGTATTCATCATTTCACAAAGCTAGAAGCCTCAAACTAATGTCTTTGGAATATTAATGTGAAAGAACCTTAGAGACCTCCTCAGGATTAACTGAGTTTCGGTCTGCAGGTTTCTATTTCAGTCTGTTGTTATTCTCTCTGTTGAATTTTATTTGGCCCTGGTGACTTATTTTGTCATTATTGCTTGTACTTTTCCAAGTGTGAGGTTGTTTAGGAAACCCGTTTGTGATGCTGATTCCTGAAGGCGTGGTGGTGTGCGACAGCCGCATACTTGGGTGTGTCTCTCGCTCTGTTCCTCACCACTTTGGCCTCCTTCCAACAGTGATTTTGTTCATTTTAAGATTCGGGAAATTGCTTTTTTTGCCTCTTCCCTATTATTACATAACTTACTGATGGTCTGAGAGAGTTGATGTGCAGTTTTTCTGGGTAAATAAGAGCCTATACTGACTATAAAAACGAGAGATCCCACATAGCATGAAATCCTTCTCCACTGCTTCTTGAATGTTATCTGCACACCTAGTGCTGACTTTCATAAAAAGAGCATGCACTTGGGGAAGTTTTTTTGGATTGTTTTTGTGCATGTTAGAACAGGTGATACTTTGAATGTAGACAAAGTTTGGTAAACTTTACAATTGACCTTTACTGTAAAGTCACATATGCCTTCTCCCTTTCTTGCATGGGCGAGATTTTAGATGGTCTTCTTCCAGCCCCTGCAAATTTATCCATATTTTGCACCCACTCACCCTTGTGTTTATTCTGGTCCCTTTGAGTAGTTTGATAAATTCTCATCATCAGAGTCTCTCATCTTGGAATCATTACATGGGAGTACAAAAGACACAGAGCTGGTTCAGTGCCACTGCTCTGCTGGCCATCTCAAAATAGTGGGCAACTCTGCCCTTCTCTACTCAGAAAACATCGTGGGGAGGTGCTAGACAGCTTTCCTGTCAGCTGACATTGTCACTTTCAATCAAAAGAAGCAGACACTGCAGATAAAGACTTACTGCCACAGAGCTGGTGGCCTTGACAAACCTAGAGGTAAAATTTTTAAGTCAGGACTGAGACACACACTGGCAAGACCTGTAGTAAAGAGAGTGTGACCTTAAACCTATCAGCTGTGGCTACAGGCATTTGGACACACATCTCCATCCTGTGAACTGAATGACAGCCTCCATGAATATGAAAGTCTCCTTTCAAGTTTTGGGGTACTATTGACATAGAGTGGTTTGTAAGCACTGCTCCTGTTTTCTTTGTTCTTGTCCCTTCCACAGCAGTAAATAAGTCTCCCCACAACAGCATCCAGCCTGTCCCTTCCCTGTAGACTCCTTCTGGGGGTCTCTTCCAGCATCTCTGGGGAAAAGCTTGCTAGTGTCAATTAAAAGTGACATTCACTGCCTGATTAATTCTGTTTCCTTGTGTAAGGAGTTGGACTGCAGTGTGTTAAAAGCTGAAAGAAATCTGGACAAAAGCAGAGGGAAGTAGGAATTAAGAGGATTATGAAATTCACCGACTTTCTGAAATGAAATTGGCAGGTTGGTATATTTTCTGACATAATTGCCATACTACACTTATAAATCACACTCAGCAGACTTCTGAGGTTTTCAGATGTTTCATATTGTAACTGTCCAATCCATCATACTCTGCATGCCTTTGGAAAGTGCAGCCATTGTAATGGAGACAGTGGCACTAGCACAGTTGTAAGCAATGACTCCTTGTGGGATTTATTAATGCAGTCCAGATCTGGAAGGACGGGGTTAACCTTCTTGAAGACAGACACAATACATGTATTACAAAAGGTACCAGGAGTACTTCATATAACTTTGTAGGCTAGTGGCCCTGCTCACTCCCTTCCTGACCAGAACGATACTTTAAAAACTATTGTAGGTCTGAGTTATGCTATAGCTGCATTGTTGACTCCTTGCTTGACCCTGGGCAGGTCACAGAGCTCATTGCCAAGTTGTGGAACATATGCCTGTCCTCAATAACTTCCTGGCCATGAGCATGAGTCAGTGAGAATGAAATTGATCCTTCTCCACTAAGAACTATTTGAGCCTGAAAGGCTTCCTGGCTTCCACATGCTCAAAGCAAGCACTTGACTAGTTAACACCACAGAATAGCAACAGCATGTTTGAGCACTGGAGACCTGAATCTGTTTGCTCTCCCCACAGCTAAGAAAAGGATAGTAACAGTATTGCACCTTAGAAATGTGTTGCTATGTTGATGGGGAAAAAGTCAGTTACAGTTAATTTCACGTGCATAAATATGTAAGAATGCTGTATGCAGCCCACATAATAATTCATCTCCTATGCCCCATTTCATGTACTGGCTGCTACCAGGAGCTCTGTGTTAATTTACCTGGAGGGGAATACCCTTCTTAAATACATGGTGGTTTTCTGCTACTATGGAATGAAGGGATTTGAATAGCAAAGTGGCCAAACTTCTTGATGAAAAGACTACTGCAAGTAGCTTGAGACAGTTGGGCAACATGACGGCAAATTGCATTCATTGTTGATGGCTGCAAGGGAATACAAATTGGATGGAACAAATTAATCTCCTTATATACATCGATGGCTTCTGAATTAGTTGTCACCTCCCAGGGAAAAAAATAGGCTATGGTTTGCATTGTGGAAGCTCAATGAAGATGTCTGCTCAATTTGCAGCATCAGTCAGAAATTAATAAGCTGTTGAACAGCTTTAAACTGAGGCTAGGGAACGCCACAGCAGCAACGTTCTGCACTACATATTTTCTGCTTTGGGTACATGTATATTTTAGACTCCTCTCATTGTGCCCTCAAAAAACAGAAAAAGTCAAACTCCTGAGCAGAAATCAAGGAGAGATCCCTAGAAAAGCAGAAAACTTGGCAAAACTGATAGTTGCTATTGAAAGAAAAGTTGTACAGGCACAATTTTTTCACAGAAAGTCAAGGAAGGAACTGTACCTCTTCAGTCTGTAGTCAGCTTTGGAGTAACATGATCTGTCTTGTGACATCCAGACTCATGGCTGAGGTGAAAACACATGTCCAAATCCAACACTGTCTGCTATGAGAGACAAACTTGGTTTGGGCCATAATATGAGAAAAAAGAAGTGAATAAACTTCCTTTTATTATTTTTATTTTTATTTTTTTTTAGAATTAAAGCTGACACTATTATCTTTTTCTACAAAGATTCCTAAAAGTGTTTCCTTTAATCTATTTGAATGTATTGTTTTTACTGTTATTTTATGGAAAAGAGTGTTGATCAGTGGTTAGGTGAGGCGCATTCCTTGTAATAGTATATATAATCACATACTTGTTGTAGCATAATGTTTCTCTTCCCCTGAGGCAGTATTCTTTGGTTCATACAGCAGTTACATTCCTAGTGAGAGACATTTTGACAATTCTTACATTCATATGTTTCTACGAACTGCAACTTAATTACAGTCTCTCTGGGAAACTGATGGGTTTTCATACAGGATGTTTTCTTCCTGCTCTCAATCTTCAGTTATTTTCTGGCTGTCAACCAAAAAGAATAGATTAATCTGATTTTTTTTTTTTGAGCTTTGTTTCATTTAAATTCAGAGAATATAAGGTATCGGATAAGAAATTATGAGAACCCTAAAGGTTAAAGGTTGAAGTATTCCTACACTGGCTTAAAGGTTACAAGATAATGACAGTACAATGGCAGGCTAAGAAGGGGGAAAGTTAATGGACTATGAGATTAAATTATGCATTTAGAGAGTGCTTAAGTTATTACTGACAGGTATTGATTTCAGAAATAATTGTTCATTTTTAAAGGTGTTTCTTTGCTTTGTGCTGAACTGATCAGCTTCCTGGAAGTGGTCATTTAAGGACATCAGCACATGAGTCATTTTTTTGCATACAGAAGATTAACAGTATAACAGGATAGTTGGCTTTTACAGATTTTTAGTGAACAATAGTTAGGGAGAATGGCAGCTTTGCTATCAGACATATTTTGAGAGGGTTATGCTAAATAAGCATTGAGTTTCATGACTGATATCAAGAAGGCTGAATACTCTCAAATCCATGGGATTTCAGGATGCTCATTCAACCCTCTTTAGGGAGAAGCTTTCAGTGTTTTTCATAAAATCACAAATATAGAGATGGAAAGTGATCTCTGAAGGTCCACAGTATAGCCTTCTGCTCAAAGGGGTATTTCTGTCAGCATGTCTGTGTCTTTGCCTAGTCAAATCTTCAAAACCTCCAAGAATTAGATGCCATAGGACCTCTGTGTAACATATCTCAGAGCTGTACTGCTTTCTACTACCCTTTTGTTTGGAAGGATTGGACAAAATCAATATTACCCATTTAAAAAGAGGGGACTATGTCTGCAGTTTAACTCTTCTTTTTCTTGTTTTGGATACATACAGATACTCTTTCTCACCTGAAATATTGACTTGTCCGGTTAATTCCTTTTAGGTAAAATTCCTATTGCTTTAATCTGCTTTATTCTCACATGAGACATTATTACCTTTTAGCAGGGTTTTGTGTTCATGAATAATGCAGAAATTGAGTACCCGATACAGGTGGCAGCTGGATTATTATCCTCACGTGTCTGTGTTTTGTAGAAAATGCAGAAATAAGAAATACAAAAGCCCTGCCCTGTATAAAGATCTGTAGTGATGCTGACTCATACATAGCATGCAGAAAGACCTGCAGTATACTTCCCTTTTCCATTCAATAAATTTTTGAGTTCCTCTTGAATAAGTGACAAATATTTGCCCCCGTGCTTTGAATTGCTCCAACAGTTGGATGGAGGCTGGGCAAATGACTGTGATACATGGTGGTTATACAGAAATCACTAGTAGCATTCTCTGGAGTTGGTCTTGTTGGACATGATTTGTTCTGTTGGTGCATCCACCTTCACTGTTATCCACTTGCTGGGGGCGGATGGGGAAGGTGCTTCCTCCTTTCCGATTTAGTGGCTTACTCTGTCCCTTCTTCATAAAACCACCATCTCTTTAATTTTCTCCTCTTTGTCCTCTTCCCCAACTGTTGGTGTAGCTACATTCAGGTAATAATCTTTCCAGCATTGCTGCTGTGTTAGCCATGTGAGACAGAGAGAAGAGGCAGATGCAGAGCTCTGGGAGGATGCATCTGGGCAGTGATACAGTGGCCTGACCATCTTTTAATTTTTGTTTTGCCTTCCCCAAATTTCACAATAGACCTCTGTTACGGGTTTGACAAATGAAAATTTTTTTTCTTCCCCTGTCTAGCAGGGAGACTGTGTAGGTGGCAAGGGGCTGGCCAGGAACTAACGATTGATACTTAAGAACAAAGAAAGTTTTCTATCCACCTGTATTCTACACTGATCATCCAGAATGGGTGATACTTAAGCACAAAAGGTATTGCTTGCCCAACCCAGATACCAGGACAATTTCCCGAATTAAAGAAACAAGAGCTGGAAATGTTGGCCAGGGGATTGTTCTGCAGAAGCTGGAGCTTATCGCGAGAGGGGAGGGCACTTCTCNCTCTGCTGTTCCTGCCTTCTGCTGGCCCCTCGGTGGGTGATACCGAGGTCCATCGCTCCCCAGTCAACCCTGCCTGCCTGTGCTGCTTGCTGCCCGCTGCCAAGGTTGGTGCTGAGCCGGGCTGCTGCCCCGTGGGTTCACACTGGGAGCGATCTCCCCTCTCCCTCTCCCGCTCACCGGAGCCGCCATTGCCACATGGAGAGGTCGCCGCGCTCGCGCCACAGCGCCCCCTGCAGCCGCAGGGGAGTCACCGCAGCCTCTCTGCCCCAACAGAGAATCGCCCAACGACAGAGAAAGGGCTGTTACTGGTTTGTCTGTTCTCTTATTGCTGCCGTTTGTCTGTCTTGTTATCTATACATATCTATAGATATATAATCCTAGTAAAGAACTGTTTTTCTTTTTATGACATTTTTGCCTGATAACCCCATAATTTCAAGGGTATAGTAATTCGGAGGAGGGAGGGGCATCATCCTTTCTATCCCAGGAAGGTTTCCCGCCTTCTTTGGCAGACATGTGGCTTTCAAACCAGGACAACTTCTTACGAAAGTGTTTATACAGCCCCTCAAGCCAACCTGATGGATTTTTCTCTCCCACTTCCTCAATCGTAATGTTTCTTAGTGATCCTCCAAAGGCCTTTGCTGTGACTGCATCATTTAACTGGGACATCACCATGGCCTTTTCAATGCACAAACTCAAGTGACTGACACAAGGTGGAAACCAGCAAGGCAGGTAATACACCAGCTCTTCTGAACCCTCTGATGCCTTAAGGATTAGCTTTTAGATTTTTCTAACCCTGCACTGTACTAGCGTGTAAATCTGAACTCCATATTATGTGCTTCATATTCTTGTTAGACAAAACATTCTCTCTAGGCCTGGAAAACAAGGTCACTATCCTAGGCCTAAGTATAAACAAAAGTGAACTGGGAAGGGGTGAATGGGGGAATATTACTTCATTACCTGGAACTGTAATTGGACAATTAACTTCTGATAAGCAAATGTACCAAACCTATATCTGAGGGGAAAACTTGTGATCGGGGTCCATCTTGGTCTAGCCTAGCATCGGCAAGGCTCTGTACCAGAGGTGTACTACTGGAAGACCTTCAATAAATTGATACTTTATTCACTAATTTTGTTCAGTCTCTGTTTCAGGTACTCCCAATTTTAGGCATCAGCTCCTCTGCCCTGCCTGAGGAAAATAATCCCTCAGCTCTGTCAGGCAGGGGGGAGACAGATGAAGCATGCATGGGTGAGCCTCTAAAGGGACTCCCTCCAGAAAGACAGATGAGTAACGACTAGGGATGGGAGTAAAGTGCGGCAGCTGTATTCACTCCAGTTTGCTCTCAGTATTAGTTTTATGACTTGAAATTACAGGGCAATACTGCTGTGAGGAAGAGGCATCGGAAAAGCAAAGCGGGGCTCTTTTCAAAAACAGCTAACAGCAGGGGATGTTCATTGCTCTGTGCCTCTGTGTTTGCTCTGAAGATAAATTAGATATGCTGAAACTCAGACTGAGGGACAGAGTTGCATTTTCAATAATAATTTTACACAAATATACACACATATATTAAAAAAGATACATATATATATGTATATGTATGTAAAGCATGCATTTAAAGCTTTGCTTCTGCTCTCAAGATCATTCTGACTTCAGAGTGACAGAGGTGTGGAAAGGCATGCGAGGACTCGAAGGCAAAATTCTCTGCAATTAAGCTGTTGTAGCATTGCTGTCACCTCTCCTTTCCTCCAGCTTCCCCATTACATTTTTATAACTTTGCTGCTTCAGAAGTCACCCATGGTTGTATCTCCTGGTGGAGAAAGGTGCTGGGTGGATCTGGGAAGTTCTGCTCTCAGGGAGGAGACTGCAGGGCATCTCACTGCAACGAAATCTCTCCCCTCCCCTGGAAACCAATCCTGGTATATCTTTATATACTGTATTTCGGTATATTGGTACATTCTTACGATACTCTGTGGCTGGAGTGGATGTGCCCCCGTTTCCCATGAAAGCAACTGTGCCAGCCTTGTCTGTGTGTGCCTCTTCTGCAATCTGCAGCCTGGCACAGGGCACTTCACTGTGTTTTGCTGCCTGGCAAAATTTGCCCTGAGAAGGTACTGAGTTTGCACTTTCATGGATTAAGGTGGCACAGACCAATGAGAAGAGGACAGCATTGAGTCCACCACAACCAATGACAGCTTGACATTGACCTCTTTTTGGGAAGACTGAGAGTGAAATGTGTGCAACGCAGACAGGACTACAGATGAACTTTTTTACCACGTTTCTAAATTACGATGTTTAAAACCATGTCCTTCAGAAGCTAATAAGGCAGGACCCTTTCAAATATTTAAGGGGACATTGTGTCCAAAAAACTGCTACAGATTTTGAACCACAGGATAAAGTACTTTCTTTCCTAGCATTTTTTAATCCATATTTGTGGAAAAAAAGATAATTTCCTAAATAAATTTTCTGTTTGCCTTTTCTTAGATGTGGTACAGGAAGGTAAGCCCAAATATAAACTGGTCTAAATTATTTAAATATTTCTTCAACAGCCTTGCAAAGATCCTATTGAGAGCTCTGCAGATTGAACTGTGTACTGCCATCCCTATTATAGTCATCACCTGAAGAAATACTAGTATTGAAACATGATGGAACTGGTATTGACTTCAGTGCAAAAGACCTGGATAAATATTGTTTCAGCCAACCAGCTCTTTTTTTGAAATTTATTATATGACCTTATTTTCCACCAAGCAAAGCCTCTAGAGGTTTCTGAAAACCTCTCTTCACTGGTTTCCATCCTGTCATCATTCTTATTTTACAGGCAGAAAGCTGAGAAAGCTCAGACAGGTGAACTGACCTCGCTGGAGCTATCTGGTAGACAGTGACAGATTTGGGACTCATCTCTCCCATGTTGCCCTACAACCCTTTATATTTTCATTCAGAGTTCCATAAGGAGGGCTGATGAAATCCTGGCCCGTGTTACTAAATCTTGGCCTCTTCTTGGTGGGACAGAATTGTTCTTTGGAAAATAGTATGGATGAGGAAAGCTTAGTAAGGGAACAGAAGAGAGGCAGTTCCAAGAAACAGAAGCAAAAGAAAATCAAGAATTTAAATAATTTTGAATCAGTTCTTGGGGAAGGAAGAGCTTGAGGCAAAACATTAAGAGAATTATTTGTCCCGCTCATTAATTTACCAAAGGAGGGTAATTGTTACACAAAGAGCTAGTTCAGTGAGGTTGGGTGGTTTTTTTTTTCATATGTGTTGATATGTTTGCTTTTAATTTTCTTGCAATTCAAAGCATTTTTTTCCCCGGTGGTAGCTTGTCTTATATTGAATGTTGGAACAGTCTGCTGCAATCCCAGAGTTTTACAAAAAGGCAGAGTCTCAGCACGAACCACTTCATCATAGTAAATTGTAAGCTTGTCTCCCTGGGACTTTGGGCAGGACTGGGTACAGTGGTGTGCCTAAAACAAGCATGAAATGGAACAGCTTGCAACTTTACATGGATTCCTCTTCTTACAAGACGCAATTTCATTCTGGAATGAAGAATGTCAAGAGGAAAATGAGCACAAAAAATAAACTACATGTCAAAGTTAAGCACTCACTAAAGTCAGTACTCTCAAACTGCAATGGTCCTGATACAATTCTAACTTGTTTTATATCATTGAATCTTTACTGATTTTAATGTAATTAATTCTGATTTATAGCACTAGTGTAGGGACAGGGAATGGCATTATCAGTTTGCAATATAAGGCTGCTCCCTGAATTTGCACCCATAATGATGTTTTTAGAAGCAAGTTAAAGTTTCCTATTATATCCTCAGCAAGATCTATTTAAGAGATAGCAGTTGCACATCCCAAGACAATTTATACCACTGAGGAGTGAATCAGCTTAGAAAAAAGATAAAGAAGATCTATATCTCTTTTCATCCCTCACGACTCCTAGAGACAATTTTTTAGGTTCCAGCAATGCTAAGAACTTCATTTCATTGTACTTTCTCTGCTCACATACCAAAGTTTCTCACTTTTGTTCAGCACCACAATGCTGAAACATGGTGTCCTGAGCTTGATATTCTACCTGCCTTGCAGAATGCAGTGAACCTAGTCTTACCTGGCAAAATCCTCACTAGTTCCAGTGGAATTCAGGATCAGAGTAGAAGCAGGTGTACCAGAAAGAAGTGTGAGCTGGCATGTGTGTGTGTTTGTTAGCCATCAAACAGGATGGGATTTTATTCTGTGATAGCTGATGCTGATAGAGGAGCAGCTGGACAGGGTACCCCAACTTCCCTTACATCATCTGATAAATCTGATTTGGAAAGGCTGTTCACAGAGAATCTGAAACTAAGCTGACTTCCCCAAACTTCAAACCACAGTGTTGTTGTAGGGGAAAAAGAAAAGCTTTTACTGTGACTTTGATGATTTTCTTGACGTTTCTTTTTGCTGGAAACAAATTCAAACAATGAATATTATCTGCTATCTTTCTCCCATTTCTTCTGTTATCATCCTTCTTTCCTAAAATTGCCCATCACTTGCACCTTTATTCATCCAAAAAAATGGGAATTCTTCAGACTTTGGGGGAGTCTAGTCTTTAGTGACATTCTAGTTTGGAAACACTTCAATGAAACAGTCAGTGTAATTTCTACCTTTTTCTTGTGGAAAAACCCCACTTTTCAACTTGTTTAGTCTGAAAAAGAGAGAAATTTGCAATGTGTGCCACAGACAGATGTGTGCAAAGGCCATATACTGTTGAGCTGCATCAGCAATAATAAAAAAAAAATCAGCTCAAGTTCTTTCTAAAGACAGTTCGTAGATGAGGATTGCTCTCCCAAAGATTACAGGTACTGAAATATCGTTACATAACCCGTATAGCCTAATAGTGTGGCATTTTCGAGAGGAGAATTTTTCTCCTAAGGTTTTCTGTCTGGTAGTGTGTTAACTGACTTATGAGTCCAGGACAATTTTTATTTCATGTGAATCTGTAGAAATTAAGAGGTCCTAAGTAGAGCAGTGTCTGGCAGAGGAATGGTCTTGCTTCTAGCAAAATTCAGCTGACCTGTATTCCCTTGATCCCTGTCCATCTACTGGGAAGAAAAGTCCTTGCTGCAACCAGGGTTGTCTGAACAGCAAGGCCCACCTCCGTCCATCTCTGCCATCCAGAGGGCATGCAAGGTTTAAAAACGTCTGTGTGTGCTGTCTGACTGCATCCCACTGTCCTGCCAGTGGCTGGAGCTGTCAGAGGGTCGGCAGCTGGGTACAAGTCTCCCTGGCTCCTGCAGATGTCAACTGGGCTTCAGTGTTGCTCTGTGTATTTGGCCTATGGCTCAGTAAATGCATCACAGGATCAGCCAGGAAGACTTATGCTCTTTCACTGTCCTTGATATTCAAAAGAAACCCGATGATTAGCCAATCCTTTTTTTGATGCTCACTTGTGGGACACATATCAGCTCACAACAGGGACCTTCTTCATGTGCTTTTATCCCTTGGCTGATGCTCCAGGGATTCTGATCTGAATCTGTCTACATATAAAAGCAGGAAGGGAAGAGAGAGAGTGAGTCCCTAGCTCCCATCACAGATGGCTGATAATTAGTGTAGTTCTTCCATCTCCTTAAAAACACAGCAAAGATAGTTTTCTAGTGACAATGTGATGACTTCAAGCTGTTTTGCATCTCAGTAATGCTTGTGGAAAACCACAGAATTTCTACATGTGAATAAAAATAAACACTTGAAAGTTTGTTTTTACTCATTTATACTGGGTCAAATATTACATGCCCTTCAAATTTATTACATGGGAAATTTTGTCTGAGTGGAATCGACATACTTACAGAAATGGAAATATATTGGGAATGACCACCAAAACCTTTCAGATATGAGTATCATAATAGATCTTAAAAGTAAATACATGTTAAATTAAAAGCCTTGGTTGGCTGAACCATGACCCAATTTCAGTTTCTGGTTTAACACTCTCATCTTAGTACATGCTCTGGTCTCAGTCAGGAATCACATTCTACTGTGGTGTCTCCTCATTCAGCTGATTCAGCCCCATGGCTGCAGGTGTGCAGGGTCTGTCCCACCACAACCCTCACAGGTACAGAAGTGCTACTCATAGGCAATGAAGGGTGTCCAATCTTCTAATGAATAAACTGTTACCAATTCTCAAATATCTATCTCCACCTTCAAAACTTCCCAGACAAATGAAAATCCCCAAACACTCCATGGCTGACGAAATTTTGTTGATCAGATTCTCCAGGGAAGCAGGATGTAGGACTTCATTCTGTGGAGCTCTCTTCTCCTCTGCAACGCCAATCTTGATCACTTCCTTCAGTCAACTCTTCTTGTCATCATCTCTCACCATTTTAGAAATGACATCTTTTATTTATTTTTGTGCCTCACATTCTTAATTATGTTTCTGCTTAAGGGAGATGGGGACCTTCTATCACCAATAGCTCTGATGAATGACGAGGCTAAGGCCAGATCCTGTAACATGTCTTGGACTTTTACGCCTTCATAAGTCAGCATGTCACTGTTGGGAATTATTCCTTTTCCTCACCGCAGTTTGATTGAAGAAGTTAAACAAAACAGTGCAACTACTGAGATGAAAATGGTGCTACGATGGTCTTCAGTATGCTCAAGAATTATGCAGATGTTACTGCAACTCTAAGTAAGATCTGAAGTTTGCTGTGAAAGCTTAATTTTAGTTAAATGTCTGTGGGACAGATTCTGACTTTACATGTATTGAGAGATCAGCTAATGCCAAGTGAGATTAAAAGCTGTCAGCCGGTTCTCCCTCAGTGAAGACAAGATGAAAAATAGTCAGTCTATGCTTCTTCTGGGACTTGTGCATTAATCTTGCAACCTCAGTAATAAGGCATAGACCAATGCTGGGTGTTGTGCAGACAACACAAAACACAGTCTGACCATGCCAGGAGTAACCCTGGATCTGACCTCACTTCTGAAAGATCATCTGTGTGCCTTTGGGCATCTGTATGTCTCTGGGTTTAATGCACTTCCTCAACAATCTGAAAAGGCTTGTACTGAGGGTCAAGTAATATGCTTTGACCCTGTTGTTGTGGTTTAAACCCAGAAGGAAAATTAAGCACAATACAGCCTCTCACTGAACCCCTCTCTATCACCTCCACCCCACAGTGGAATGGAGAGAAGAATCAAAAGTAAAACTTGTAGGTTGAGCTAAGAACAGTTTAATATTTGAAATCAAAGTAAAATACAATAACAATGGTAAATAGTAGTAGTAGTAATAACAATAATAATGGGAAAGGAAGAAAACCCAAACAAGTAATGCACAATACAATTGCTCCCCAGCTGCTGACCAATGCCAGATCCCCATTTCTAAACCCAGACTGGCCACCCTTCTGGGTAACTGCCTCAGTTTAAATACTGGGCATGACGTCCTGTGGTGTGGAATATCCCTTTGGTCAGTTCAGGTCACCTGTCCCAGTTATGCTCCCTCCCAGTTTTATTTGCATATCTCCTCTACCCCCTCCCTGGCAGAGCATGAGACAGGGAGAAAAGAAGTCTTTGACTTGGGATAAACATTGTTGCCTTATATGTTTGGAAAGTAGAGACTGAAGCTGAATAAGAGGGTAAAAAGTAAAAATGTATTAAAAGATTCGGGGAAAGCAAAGCTTTCCCAAGAGTGTCCCTGGGACCAACTGCGTGCGCAGGGTTTTGGGCCTGGTCCTGCGAGAGGAGTCCAGCAAGTGTAAGTTATACAAAGGTAAAAAAGGGTAAAAAGGGTACAAAAGAGGTACAAAAAGGGTTCCGTGCACATTTACGCTTCTACTATTATAGGGTTTCAGTGAATTAACATAGTTTTGAAATATTCTCCAATGAAAGGCAGAATTTAGTCACACTATTCCTTGTGGCAAGTTTCTATTGGAAGTTTTCTGCTTACTTCAGTAGCTTCATTTTTCAGATATCAAGTCCAGCTCTGGAATGCTTAAAGGCCGATAACTCGGTTCTATTTTGTCTCTAGGACAGGGATACAAGGTTGCAGGGTAGAGGTTACAGGATTATAGGGTTACAAAGGTATAGGTTATAAAGGTATAAAAGTAAAAATACTACTAATATAAAAAGCATAAAAGCAAAAATCTCTCTGGCATCACATGACTTAGCAAAACCCAACACGTCAGTGTGTTATCAAAACCATTCTCATTCTGAATCCAAAAACCAGCTACTGAGAAGAAATTAATGCTACCCTAGCTGAAACCAGGACACCTATACATGCATTGAGTAGGATCGAGATGTAATCCAGTTTTCCCGATGAAAGAACTATTGCCATGCCAATTTCCTGCAGTGTCGTCTTTCAGCTTTTTATTGCTTGTGACAAGTGTAATTAATGCCACTTAAAAGCCTTCTTTTTTATTGGCTTAATAATGTCCTAAAGTGCCTCTCACTCATTCTGGTCCAATGTTTAAAGCCTTCCATGCATGCAAAGTGTTAGTAACTAAGGAGTACTGTCAGCATCATCAGTTTTCAGAACTGAAAATCTCTGCGGTTTAGAGGGAAGCCAGTAAGTGATTCCCCAGCCTCTACACATGTCATGAGACTTGCTTCCATGCACTTATGCTGATTTACATCAACCTAGGAAGGAGAAACAAGGTACAGGTTCTTGCCTCTCTGGAGAAAGACAGGAATGGCTGGGAATAATAAAAAAAAATTGTCACCTATATAACAGCTTTCTGATAGTCTCTTTTATTTTCTTCATCATTTATGCACCTAAAATCACACTGTTCTTGTTTTGGTTGGTTAATGTTTCTGCCTACTTTTTTGGTAAATCACCATATGAGGAAAATACATATATAGGAGAAAAATTCTTTGCTAATGTGAGCTGAATTCACAGGATGTTGCCAAAACATGAACCAAACAATAAAAGCAGTCCCTGGAAAAGGTTTTGGGAGATAGATTTCTGGAGTGCCTAGAATTTGGAAATTGCAATGAAGTAGTGGACTGAATAGTGAGAATATTACTGAAGAAGATGGTTTCCCAGTGTGGGTGACAATGGTTCTTTCTTTCCTAGATCAGTCACTGTTCAGGAAACTGCCTCCAGCTGGTGAAAAGACCATGTAGCTCCAATGTGGCACCATTCTGGAAGCCTGAATGTGCTGGTTCAGATTACAGTCAACGAGTGCAGCAAACACCGAGCTTTTTGGATATAAGAACACCCTTCCCTGGCTTTGAACTCCTTTTTTTTTAAGCAAATGACACAAATGTGGCAGACTGAAAGTTTTTGATTTCTTTTATTTATTGCTTTAGTTGGTCATTTTGGATGGTTCTGGAAAATAAATGAAGTGAAATAACTATTTTCATACACATTTTGAGCAAGAGTGTTTAGCAGACGGCATGAAAGTGAGATTTGTTCAGTCAGTGCAGTTTGAACACAGACAAAGGGAGTGTTCACCAACATAGCCATTAAATACCCCAACTGTTTGCCTATGAAATCACATAAAGCACCTTCTGAACATTTTTATCATTATCAACTTACTGCATTGGAAAGGAACTGAAGAGATTGAAGTAAATCATGACATTAGAGTAAAAATAAGAAGCTCTCACACTAACCGTTTCCAGCTCCCAGTTTATGAACCTGTCTGCTTCTAAGGACATCAACTGTTTTGTGATGCAGCATCCTGAAGCTCCACTTCTCTGTTCATTCCAGTGCAGACCATTTCAATCTGGTATCAGTACTTTTTATTGCGCAGCTTTTCCACTCATGTACAACTTAAGCTCATTAGCTTAATGCAGCTCTTGGAAGACAACTGGCTCACCTTCTGCCAGAACTGCGCCTCTGTAGAGTGAGCTCTCCATCAGCTGCAGCAGGTGGAATTGGCATGACAAACTGTTTTTGAGGTAAAAGTGTAGGTTTTTGCCTTGTAGTGAGTCTGCATTCAGACCTTTTAGAGGTATTGCCCCACCATTAAGAACTCTGCAATCTATTTGAATTTTTCTTCTGTAATGAAAGGAAAGGTAAGAGTCACCTTTAGCTGACTTGAAAGCAGTAGATGAAAACTGGCTCAGTTTTTCAAAAACTATAATTGTGACATTCTACATGGAAAGCTCCACTTGCAAAAACGAATGTTTCATTAATTTTTAAGGATGCGAAACCATACTGGAACATTAACTAGAGCATTTGCTGTCTAGCCAATGCACTGATACCATGCTACAGTCATATTATTTTATTCTGTTAAAATAATCATCAAAAAGCTAGCTAAACTTTAAATAGTGAAACATCAAAGTGAACTTTTATTCTTAGGAGTGATTACTTAGAAGAAATTACTAGTTTTCTCACTGAAAAATTACTATGAACTTTCCCTCAAAAAAACCTTGAATAATGTAAATCTCAATCTAGAATGCTGCCTGAGAGAGACTGGGTAAATTCTATTATTCATAAAGAGTGTTCTATCTCTGGAAATTCATTATCTCTAAACCTCATTTTTCTCTATTAGTACTCAATACCCTGTTAGTAGACAAACAACACCTGTTGGCTAGAATCTGACCATTGTATTAATGCAGTGATGTTTCCTCTCTTTCTTTAAAACAAGTTTCTCAGATAATGTTGGAAATAGCAAGAGGAAAGTGAGCTGATTGTCTTTTCCCTTTTTTGAGGTGTTCTGTAGTCATCCATATTAGTCCAAAAAAGGCATTAATCTGCCTGACCCAAGGGAAATGATCATATAAGGTAGGAAGCAGTCAAAAATGAACAGTGTTTGTAAAGTTGGCTGGCAGCTGATTATCTTCAAAAGTTTGCTGAGCATGTCTGGTTCCACTAATAAGAATTTTCCTAAATTTTGCCTGTGGTTTCAGATTTTCAGTTTATGTGTGTCCTCCTCTGGCCTAGCATAACCAGTTCGGATGCACATATCCAAACAGGGAAAATCTAAGGCATTTGTTAAACAGATTAATCCCAAAAGAGTTCAGAATGCAGTTTACTGTTGATATATTCAGGAGAAAAGGTCACTGAAAAATCTTAGGGAAGTATTTGCACCTTTTACTTCGGAAAATTCCCTTTTAAAACAAAGCTTGCATTACTTTAATTTTGGTATTGCACTCTTTTCTGAAGTTCTAGAAATGAAGAACCACACATGATTTCTCTAAGAACACTTAGAGTAGGATGGAAATAACACATTTCTAAAATGTATATTTGATATGTTGAATGTTAGTGCATAAGGCACTTTGGGTCTATGTAACACACTTGCAGCTTGGGTGCTGCTGAGACCCACTTAAATGTTAACTCATTCTGTTAAGTCTAGTGATCCCAAGAACATTAAGGCAAACATTAAATAAACCAAAAAACCCCAACAATAAAGCAAGCCAAAAAATCACAGAATTGATGCTTTTCATCTCTGAGTTTGGAGAATCCAGGTGTGATGTACTGCATGTAATCACTGCATGAAAGTTAGAAATATCTCTGGGAAAGACCAGAGGAGGATGTGGTTTGTATGTGCCAAGGTACAGTGTCTAAGCTTCGTGCGAAACTAATTCAATTATATTTTGTAAATCAAGAAGTATCACAGTAGTGACACCATCTAATCAGCCATCTGAGAGAATTTGTTTTCAAACAATCTACAGCATCCTCAGCACTGTGTAAAATATCTTCTGTTCCCTTAGTACACTAGATTTGTTTAATTGTGCCATTATGTGTTAGCCTCTTTTGTACTTATTGGCAGGTAGAAAACGATATTTATTAGACCTTCATAGAGCTAGATTTTTAATTCTGTTTATCCTTTCTGCAAATACAAGAATGCAGTCTGTGTAGGAGGAGAGAGTGCAGCTGCACCATAGGAAGAAATGAAATGCACTAAAGAAAGGAATAATACTACTTAATCCAAATCTACTCGCATTTTCCCACCTTCCTATTACTTTCTGCACTTTAAATATATGTTATCCCTTTTCCAGACGAACACTCTGGTGGTATTCTGAAATCCTCTCTTACTGAAATAGAAGCCTTGGAAGAAATCTTTGTTGTTGAAACATATTTTCTGGTTGGCTTATGATATTATAAAATTTCCTGACCTCTAGTATGAGCATTGCAAATTCTCCAAAATAGATTCTGCCACCAAAAAGTTGCTAAGCAACTAATCCTGTCTGATCTATTGTAGTTCAAATAAATGAAACAGACATATAGAAGAGAGTTTATAAACCTAATGGGTTGTAAAAACAAACAAACCTAAACCCATAAACAAATAGATATGTAATGTATTTAATAGCAAAATAAATAACTCTGAAAGAAAACAAAAACAAAAGAAAAGCCCCAGCCCACAAGAAGTATTTGAAGACATTTTACGAAGAAGCAAAAAAGGGTCGGTATTGTGACTTCATAGGTCCAGACTGGCTGTCACCTCTGTCTGCAATTTGGTACCCTTAATGGTGACTCAATGGCCTTTTTGCTGGGTATTTTTCCTTGTACAATATAATAAGTGTTACTTAGGTAGTTAAAAATAAGCTCTTATTCATCTTTCAGAGGAGCTGTCATGATTTTTTTTAAATATAGCTGTAGATTCAGGGGAAAGCTTCTCTCTGCTTCCATGCACTGCTTTCCACTATACCTCCCATTGTCTTGTCGTTGGAGTCTGGTCTTCAGAGCTGGGTAGTTAAAACCAGAAGAAGGAGGAGATGGACCTTCTTGCTGAGACTCGGAGGAGCTGCCATTGACCTGGGGGGCTCTCCAAACACCCATCATCTTTGCAGCCAAATAGCTTTATGTGTTTGAGGCAAACTATGCACAGGGCTCTGAGAGCTTCAGCTGCTGCCATAGTTTGCTTCCCTGATTACCTGTGCCTGTGATTTTGAGTCTTAAGTTTCTGTGACTTACAATAACCACTATAAAGTTGTCCTTGTCACCAAAATCCCTTGGATCCTTTCACTTCTACAACATGTTGTGGATTCTTCCCTTCCATGATCAGGACTTCGGTGCAAGATAATTGTCACAAAATTTAGTGCACATTCTTAAGGAAAAGGAAGCTGATTTTATTATACTAAATCTTCATGCAGTTTGATTTTAGTCTCTCAGGCTCTCACACTCAGAAGTGCCAAGATATCTGTGGTCTAGTTGTGGTACTTGGGTGAAGCATAAAGATGAGAGATTCTGTCTGCATCTTTTGACTACTGCTTGGCTGGTAACACCAAAACATATTTTGGACAGATCCTTTATATCTAATAGGAAACACCAGCTACAACGTGGTGTTCCAGTTCTACAATGTGCTTTGTCCCAGTTCATGCTTGCTTCACTTTTCATAAATCTTGGGTCAGGTTGCTGTCCATTGACTCTTCGCCCTTGTTTCAAATATGTGAGACACATGTCTATAGCCCTTTTTTCTGTTGGTCCAATGGACAAAAAAGAGGTATAAATGATACATCACAACCTTTTATCTGTTCTGCTGGTGTGAGGATTGCAGGTCTGCTAATGGACTGTCTGGCCTGTGGGCTCACCTGTCAGAAACAGCATTCACACCAACTCTAATTCTACAAACTGTTACTAATTTCTGTACTGATTTATGAGCAGAGCCACAGTTCTTTACTTACAGACTGTAAGCCTGGGAGGTGTCTTTGAGGTGAAATGCTGGTAGTTTGAAAACAGAAAATAAATCTTCACAGTTGCACTGTCTGGTTGTGTGTATATTTGTATGCTGCAAAAGCTACACTGGAGGTCTTTAAAGTCAATACTAGGAGGACAGAAGAAAACTTAAAAGTGAAAACAGTGATTTTAAGAAAAGTTAATGGAACACAAAAACTCCCAGTACCCTCCTTTCACTGTTCCCGCTAAGAGGATGGTCCTTTTCAGGCCTGACTCAGCTCTAGGACTTTTCCACTGACTTGTTTGGGCCAAACCTCTGTTTTATTTTAGTGTAAAACCTACTTGATCTAAGGTAAAGGCCAATACATAAGTCAGAATTAAATAGACACCTCAAATCACATTCTTTTCTCATTATTATTCACTTGAGAAACAACTTCTGTTCCAGTCTTGTTAAGCTGTTTGACAGAGAAATCAGTCACTTCTCAGAAATAAAGGAATGGAAATGAGTTATTTCTATTTTCTCCTGGTGTTTGTGCAAGTTTCCCCTTAAGCACTTACCAGAATGAAAGCTTTTCATCTAACACTTTAATTCTGTACACCTTTTCCCTGGGACAAAGAAAATAAAATAATAGTGGCACTTAATGAAAGGAAAAAGTAATCACTGGAGAGGAAACACTCCAGGAGCAGGTAACTCTCACAACTTATTGAATACAGACAGCATAATTATTAGACCTTTTTAATGACTATCATTGCATGTGAATGCTATTCATGGAAATTCCAGGTGCTCATCTGGAAAGCAGTTTCTGTCATAGTACAGGGAGGAGGAATAGGGATTTACAAAGCTAGCTCTTCCTCCGGTATTTTTTAAACAGGTTTTCTCTCAGCATGCCAGATTTTATCATTTTAAGGAGATCTTGGGAGTGAAGATCTGGGCTGACATCAGATATGTATGAAATTCTTATGTTTTGCAAGGTACTGTATTTTGCAGTATCTTAAAGAACCTTTTTAGTCTGTCAGGTATTCTGCTTACCAAACAAGTGTCACACTGAGTTCTCCTCCACTGCTGACCTCTCTGGGCTATTCAGTTTGCCACTGCTTTGGGAAAGGATATGTCACTTTTCATTTTCCTTGCAAAAATCCTCATCCCTGTGACACCGCAAGACTTCATCTCACATAATGTCGTTCAAAGACCAGAGAGAGGAAAGAGTCCCTGTTGGTGCAGCATCTGTGTGAGGCTCTGCAGGGAGCAGAAATACATGATAGAGTTGGTATGGGGGATTCTTACAGCCTCTCTCATGTTATGCCTGCAAAACTGTGTCACCACACTTCTTACCAGCAGTGTCCATGAGGATTGTTCTTCCTGCACTGGAAAGATCAAAGCCTGTTTGAAAAGTAATCTGTTGAAGCCAAATGACTTGAAGATGTATGCCAACATACTTTTGCTTTTTCTCCCCTTGTCTAGCTCTTGCTTCCTCTCATTTCATGATATCCAATGCACAGGTGTTAGTTATTTTCTTGGTGCCTTTCAGACCCATTTACTTACCCTCATCTAGAAGAAGATGCTTAGTCTGACCCTGCAGTAAGCAAACACATTATGCTTTCTGCCATCTTTCACCTTGATAATCTTCCCCTTTACACAAATCTGTTGCCTTGTAGGTTTGTATTTCCTGAAGCCTTGCAAGCGACAGCAAATGACAAACAGCAAGACTTGTTTGAAGGAAATTTACCAACGTGAGCAAATTTTTGAGGAGTACTAATTCATGATCCTATGGAAAACAGAAGGTATGACTTTTGGTCAGTAGTACTGCTGGTCCAGGACTAGTGAGTGGTTACGGGTCTTGGCTAAGAGTCCTGCATTTTGTTTCTCACCACTAGGCAGCAATCGTGCTCAACACTCCACTTTTGCTTGAAAGCTGAATATTAGAAGTTACCCAAAGACTGTGTAAAAAGCATCTGCTTTCCTTTGTTGCATGCACTGCATGTGGACTGTTAACTGTGCAGTGTCTTTTGGTTTACAAAGCTGACTTTAGTCTTCAGGAAAAGCATGTTTTGAATTTTAATTTCTCATGTCAGGGTAAAACTTCTCTTAGGAAATGCTGAACTGTCTTTTGATGCAAATAGTTTAGAGCAGTCTTGTCTTGGCAGTAGCGTATACTCTCACAAACACAAATGTGATTTTTTTCCTTGTGTAAAACCCCATTCCTGCTGCATTCTGCTAAGAGGACATGTGCAGTAGGTGTTGTGAGACAGTGGAGCAGCAGACTTCAGCTAAGCCTGCTGCTTCATTTTCGACATCAGCTCTTGTGTAAACCAGCTAATTCTCACAATCTGTGTCTTGACATCTGCTCAGAGCTCTCACAATGCCAGAGTAACAGAGCTTGTTTTATGCCTATTATAACCTGAAAGTCCACGTGAAAAAGAGGGTAAAAGGAATGTAGCCCACAAAAAGTATCACATTTGAGATAAGCAGAAGCTTCTCAAGTGCTGTGCCTTGAATATGGGGTATGGACGTTTTCTAAGTGAGGCTGACATCCAGACCTTGAATTTTTCTGGAGATAAATCAATCTACTCATCTACCATAGTGCGGCTGGATATCAGAACTGCCCCCATGTGTGAACCCAGTGCTCCTGAGTTGCTAATTTGGGGATAACCCAGGAGCTCTCCAACTAGTTGTCATCAAAAGGGAGAAAATGGACTGGCTGCAGATGATGGAGCCCCTTGGAACCAGGTGAGAGACTCAACTTCTGGCCACCTTCACAATTAAATATTCAACTACATGATGCAGGAACCCTCCTGGTGTAACTTTCTTCTTGTCCAATTCATATGCTTAAAAGTACCACCCAATATCCTGGTGGGACAATTGGACCTTTCCTTCCAAAGGTGTTCCTGGTTGCAGAACTGATCAAATAGTGTATAGTTAAAACACTTGCAAGCAGGCATTTGAGCTATTAGTGCAGAAGGGATCATGCAGTGCAGATTTTTGTATATTTTGTATCTGGTTTATGAAATACACAGTGGTGGATTATGCTTGTGCTTGAGTGGTCACATAGGACTGTAGCCAGCTGGGCTACAGGGACTAAGAAGGGCAGAGGTATGAGTGGTCTCACTTGACCCAACTCAAGATGCTACTGCAAGGGCTCTTGCAGCTGTCACCATCCAGAAAACAAGCGACCACCTTATCTGGAAGATTTGATTCCCGCTGTGAACATTACCTCTTGCCAAGATCTCAATAAATTTATTTTCCTCTTCAACTGGTTGTATGTGAATGTCTGTGCAACAGAGACAGAAACAGTTAGGTCTGAGTCTTCATTTTTTTCATCTTAACCTGGTACTGATCACTTCAGCCATCATGGCTCTCCTGACACAACAATGTGACAGCAGACACAAAGCTGACATGGTTCATGAAAAAAATTACAAGGATCCTGTTTTAGAGTACTGGCTTCTCTTCCTGCCCACCTGCCCCAGCCTTTTTAACCAAGAATTTTCTGTACATTTTGGGTTGGAGGAGGAAAAATCAATAACCTTCTCAATGAAGGAAGGTAATTTAAAAAGAAATCAGAAGAAGAGGAAGAGTCAGGTTAAATTCTGCAGTCATTTTGCTGTGTTTACAGTTAGCCACTCTCTACTGAGCCTCGATGTTTATAAGGACCCCTGCTGTTTATAAAAATGGCCAGAAAACAGAACCCCCAGCCATTCACAGTCTCTCCAAACCAGCATTGTCCTCTGTAGAGGGTCTGAGCACTTCCAGATGAGATGGGCACCAGCTTCTTTCAGCTGCCAGTGGGAACAATGGTGGCACAACTGGTTGAAGAGCAGTCTGTGCAGAACCTGGTTGTGCAGCACAGACTGTGATGGGTGGTATCTGGGAATGCACTGGTGTCAGCTCTCGCAGTATCAACTCTGAAAATTTCTACAAAAGCTGCTCTCATCCTGCCTGGAGGTGGGGGCTTACCTGAGCTCGAGTGAAATGTCAACAGTCTTGCCTTGCACACAGTATCTTCAAATGGTGCATTTCACTTCTGAAAATGTTTCCTGGTGCTCCCAAAAGAGTCGGAAGAGGGAGAGAAAGGAGCACAGAACTTTAAAAAGAGAGCCAAATGTCTTTCATCGCCTGCTAATACGTTTTAACCTAACCTGTATCCCAGAAACAGACAAATTTAGATTTTTACAGAGCATAGCCAGTTGCTTTCCAGGTTGCTAATATTTTATTTAAAAATATGACCCTGCACATGAGACACAGTGCTTTCCAGAGCACCCTGGTACAGGCAGAAGTCTCTGTTTATTCACAAAAGACACACAAGCAGCTCCAGAGACCAACAGGAACATTTACAAAATTTCTTAGCCAATCTCACCTCTGAGCTGGGGTGAGGTGTCACCCTCGTGCCATTATGAAGTGTTTTGAGATTATCTGCGAGGTACCTGAAGAGCTTCATGAATATGTCCTGAGAGTAAGGTACTTTTATGCCTAATCAATGACAAGCAGTAGCCTTATTTTAAATAGTGGCTTTCTGTTGATTTAAAAAATGAATTCACTTCACCCTTGGTGATAAAAGAACATGATTAGAGGGTTCCAAAGCTGAACACTTAAACTGCACAGAGTGTCAGAATTATGTCTCCAATCTCATTTCAGCTGCCAGTTTATATCTTCTGATACTGTAATTATGTGTACACTTGTTTTTCTTCAAAGCGACCCATGACCGGTTGGTGCCTGGTTACATGAGCAGTTATATGACATTTATTTTATCTTCCTTCTTTATCATACACACTTCAAACCCTACTCTGAAGATAGAATAATTAATTTCTTCACAAGCTTTTTAAAGGTGTCTGTCACTTTGTCACTGTTTCTGGGTGCTTTAAACATAAAACGTCATATATTTCTGTGAATTAAAAGGAGGATTTGAACCTCTTTCACAGATGGAAGAATGATTTTAACAGCAACCAGAAAAATACTTCTGGTAAAATTTTTGGTGTTACAAAGTGGTCCACTGTCATATGCCGCAGCAAGATGTCAAAGACCAGTTCTCCTTGCCTTCAGTTGCAGCACTGAGAGCTCAGCTCTTCTACATTCCCCCGTGCTCAGCGGCACTTGAAAAAATGTGTCATACACTTAGTGATCTGTAAAGTATTGAGGCAACTTGTCTCCTGTTACACAGGAATTCTGAGGTAGATACCAGAGCTGAAATGCAACTCTTCAGGGCAGTGTTTAACAGTGTAAGTGAAGAAACCTCCCTGTTACACCTGCAGCCATCCATCTTGTTCTAAGTACTCGTCTATCAGCCAAACAGCTTCGCATGCTGAGGGACCCAACTAAATCTTTGCAGCTGATCTTATTATTACTCTGATTTCTGTACACCCAGTTCTTCAATCTAAGTTATCTTTCCTGTATACCTCTATTTTGGCCCTTCCCCATTCCCAGCCACTGTCCAAATTGTGTCCTGAAACCAAAACCACAAAAAATTAAGGTAAAAAATATGACTTTACAGTGACTAATTCCTTGAAAAAAGTGGACTCCTCCTACATCAGGTTGGTAACAGCAAAACAGCCTAGATAATACCCACTTGTAAATGATAATAATCTTGTTTCTGAATCACATTATATTACAGCACATCACGTTACAGCAAACATGAACATGTGTTGAGTTAAAATAAATTATTTTATATAGCTTTGATGTTCATCTTTCTTAACTGAACTCAAGGTCTTAGTATTCCTGGAATGCTTTAGTCTCTCAAAACCACAGGTTGAATATTTGTTCTGATGTGGTGTGTATTTTTATCATCGTCATCCATTAGAAAAATTGATGCCACAGGTAAATCAACTTCTTCCTTGAGCAGCTTACTTCAATTCTTAATATCTCTTTTAATGAAGAAGTTTTTCCTGTATTCGGTATAAACATCATGCCTTAATTCTTTCACTCTTTACAGAAGTGCCTCTTTCTGGCTTATGTTGTAGGTATGACACCTTCATCATAGGTTTATAAGCTTAAGCTAAAGTATTCACGCTCTAGGCAAACAATTCATACTTCTCTTTTCTTTTCGTCTGGTGCAAACAGAGATGCTGTTTAAATATGAAGTCTTCTTTCTTCTGGTTAGACACCACTAGCTTCTAGCTAAATCTACTAAACAGCTTCCCCTTTCCATGATTCAGTCTTCTGCTAACTCTGCCATATAGTTATTAATCTCATGGTGAACACTAGCAGCTAAAGAAGTATTTCTCTTCCTTGATAAAAGAGTTAATGCGTGTGTCTAATTACATTTCATAATGTATTTTCATGAGACTTCTCCCATACAGAAAGAAAATACTTGTCATGGCTGATAGATTAGATGTGTTCCTCGGTTAGCTATTAAAGTTGTTGGTACTTATTCTGCTTCAGCTGCACTATTTTCAGGATCTAAATCCTGACAAAAATTTATGTTCCTCCTGATTTTCTCATTAAATACAATCCTGGAAAAGAGCAGCAGAAGATGTATGTACATCTGGTCAGAAATATTGCCGTGTAAGAATACCAGAAATTGTCTGGACAGAGTAGTAATTATTTAGAAAGTCAATACTAACTTTAATATTAGCAATTTTGAAAGTAATAGTAATAGTAAAAGATAGTGATACTAGTAATACTAGTGATAACAATAGTAACAGCTATACCACAGGCATAGTTTTGTCTAGGACAGCAGACAGACATAGCACAGTCTTGGTTTTCATTCTTTCCTCTCTTAGGTGATATTTGGATCTTCAGCTTAGGCCTAAGCACTGAGCTGAGTGTGGCTAACAAGGATTTTGCTGTTGACTTAACTGGAGGCAGAGATTCCGTCTTGATCTTTTTAGCCAAATTTTTCCGTTGCATTTATCTGCCATAAAAGGCTGAGACCCTTTATCAAAATGGGATAGGACCTCAGATCCCTTTAAAAGTTTGAAAATGTGCCAGAGTTCCTAGGTTATTTGTGCCTGTTTGTTTAGGCTGTGGATTAGTTAGCATAAAATAAAATAAAGTAATAATTGTTAATTCTGAGGGTTGTGTCAGTTATTTGTTCAGGAGACAAGTGTGAATGCACATTTTGCTTCTACTACTCACTGGGATTTTCATCTGTAGGTTGTAGCTATCTGTGAAACTGCTGTGTTGAGAGCTAAGCTCTGTGTTCTTAGAAGCACTCAAAGCAACTGCTTCCCTACAGCGTCAAAGCACTGGGAATCAACATGCTAGCAACTAATGTGTTGAGGAGTCGTACAGTTTCTAGTATCTTCAGTGTGTTTTTTTCATAGGGCCCCAGACACTAAGACAGTTGGATACAATTTCATCCTTGCCTTGCTTCAACATAAGCTAATTAGGAAGCTCATTATTTATTTGGCACAAATTTAGCATAACAAATCAATTTAACAGGACACAAGAGACAAAGTAATTTAAAATGAAAGTCAGAATCAAGATGAAATAGCAAGATGGAATATTTTCATTTCTAATAATGCACTAACATCCTAATGACTCTGTAGGCCTCAGTGGTGTTTCTGACACGGACAGGTCAGGACCAACCTCCCAGAGAAGGACAAGGTTCACTGATCAATGTCCTGTGTTTTTTCTTCCAGATGGCACCACCTTCCCTCTAGCCATTCCCATCCAAAGCCACTATTCCACTACTGTAAATCAGATGGATAATCTGAAAGAAGGAATGTCTCTGACATGTGACATAATGGAATCAAATAGCTGAAAACTATAAGTAATGAATATTTTTTTTTGTGAGTTACCCTATGAGAGGTGTTCTAGTGAACCCTATTCAAATTGGGTTGGAAACAGATTTGTTGGGCTGGTGTTGAACCCTGGTAAACTAGAAATTGTCTCTAGGATTAGTTTTTCCATGATCATGAACATTTTGTTTTAAACTTAGGAAATTTGTGATAAGATTTTTTAAAATTTATTGATTTTTTATTGCTTTACACAATCTTAAAAAATAATTACCAAGGTTAGTGTAGGGCAAAATGCTCAGCTACTATAAATGTCTCTAAAGCCAATATAATTATATTCATTTTCACAGGGGGCAACTGGGCTTCATCTATTTTGAAGTTTCACATAACTTCTGTCTAGCATGGACCTAACTGTTCTCACACGGTTTATGAGATTTATAGACAGTGCATTTTACACAGTGTGGAACCTGGAAGGTCTCCTGTCTGTTCATAGCATGTAGGAGTTGTAAACCTTTACATTTCCCAGCATGGTCATGCTCACTTTCCCAACAGCTTTGATTCATATTAGAAAAGAGATGACACTTGACAATTGAGAAGAGATGACAATGACACTTGTTTGAGTGATGTTGCATGTGAGGAACACGAGAATACCTAGTCTGTGCTGAAATCCTATGCAGTTACAGATGTTTTCCTGATATCTGTCTGAACAGCTGAAGATTGTTGTGTTCCATGGAGATAAATTTGTCTAATGGTTTTTTACTCCTACTTACCTCTTCAAGTCCCAGCACCAAACCTTGGGCCAGACCCAGCACTGCTGCAAAAACAGAGCAGAGGATCTACTCAGACTTACCCCATGGGAAGAGGGCTGGGAGAGGTGAAATAGTGGAAGAGAACATCAGAAATGCTTACTGCTTCATGCTATAGCATGATGGTGGTCTTTTGCACCATTGATTCATAGATGGAGACATATCCTCTCCTGCACATTTCATGTGCTTAAGCCAGAGAGGAACTGTGCAGGGACTTGTTTGCTTCTCTTGATAGAAAACTCTGATCTTAGAGCTGGAAGCTCCTAATTTCTAAAACTGTCCAGAAGTGTGCTGTGTCTGTTATCTACATATTGTGTGTGTGGTGAATAAAATTAAATTGATACCAATTCTTTGGCATTCACAGTGGTTTATATTGTACAAGTGGCAGAAATGTGCTGAGAAGTCATATTCTTACTCAAATATGGGAAATGCTTGCTGCAATTCAGTAAGAATATACAAATACAGATGAGTGCAGAACAAGTCTTAGCTGGGATCTTGAGTATTCAGGTACTTATGGTGCAGGATTCAAAGCATACGACTTTCTCTATTCTGTTTAGGAGTGTGGAGGGTGAGAAAGGTCATCAAGCAATCTTTGCAAATGCAGTAATCTGTTTATGACCAGCTTTTCTCTACGGTTTAAGCAGATTTTGGACCACTTTAGGTTATAGATTTTTCCATAGTATGAGGAAATAGAAAGGCATGGCATACTTGCTACTTTCCTTTTCCTGAAAGAGAAAAAAGAGGATTTTTTTTTGCAAATTGAATGTATTTGGGTGATGATTTCTAAAAAAATTATTTTACCAGTTTCTTTTTTCCTTTTTAACACTTTGGTGTTCCAGACTGGAAAGAAATGACCTGAAGGTAGGTGAGAAAAACTCCACAAAATGGAAAAATTCAACTATTCTACCCCATTGCTCTTTCCTCTGACAATATCTGTGTTTTGTGATAGTACACACACATTCCTTGCTGGAGAGTACTTACAATGATTTATAAAAAGGTACATAAAGGCCAAAAGACATTTTCAGATACAATAGTAAGCTGTAAACGACACAGCAATTTCACCTCCATCTCTCCATTAGCTTTCATGTTTGTGCATTTAAAGAGAAAAGGAGGGTTTGGAGACTGCTGTTGCACACAGTTAAGAGGCTTGTAATTCCTTACTCTGACTGTTGCTGATCTGTCCAGAAAACTGAAAGACTATAATTGGTATTGGGCAACCAAGGAAGGAGCCACTTCTATAGGAGAGGTGGGAAATGGTCATGATCCCTGGTGAGGTTTGGGTTAAAGAGAAGAACAACAACATTCAAACCTCATTAAAGCCTGTAGATGGAAGTCTTAAATAAGCTGCAGATCTTTGTGTGTGTGTGTGTTTTTCTGTAGCACTGAAAGAAAAAGGATATGACTTGCTTTCCACACTAAACCATCTTGTTATCTCTGCTCTGTGAGGATCACCTCCTGTAGCATCTTATGCAGTGGTTTGTTTAACAGCATGGATTATTTTGAACAAAAGAAGGTTCTTACTATGTCAGAGTAAATGCAAAGCCATGCCACAGAGTTACTGTTGTCACACCTGTCCAAAATTGGAAAAAATGAAGAGAGGATCTATGTCTATACCAAGTTATCCATCCAAAACAATTTCACCTTCTTTAACACAGCCACTTAAGAAAGTATAAACCTGATTCTGCTCAGAAACAGAGCATTTGCAAGTGCTCATGTATCTTGAGCAAGCTGATGTTCAACGAGCGTTTGATCACTTTTAACCCTGATTCTGCATCAGCAGGCATTTTCCTACTCACTGAAGTGCCTCATTTTGAATTGAGAGTTTCGAATTATTTCAAATAAGTTTGAAAAGATGCTTTTTGGATCAGAGATGCATATTTTGGGGAAAGAGAGGAAGGGAGGGAGGGAAGAAAAGTTTCGGATTTCAGGAATGAAGAAACTGACAGCAGAGGGTAATAGCCACAGCCAGGGCATTGTAGGGAAGCCACATGATTAATCTGTAAAATAAGGACCACTCTGCATTGCTTGTTTCCTAGGATTGCTAGCTTGGTGTCTTCTCAGCCCGAGGATACCTTTTCCACAGTCTTGAGTAATTTTGAGTGGCCAAGGACTCATGTGCTGATAGCAGGAGTAGATCCAGGGACGCACCGAGCACTTTGGTCATATGATCTATTTTCTTGCTTAATTTTTGTGTGGTAAAGCACTGGATTCTACTTATAACCTTACAGGTTTCCTTCTGACATATATTTAGGTACGGTTACTTGCTAGTCAAGATTTCAGTGCAGACACATGCACGAAATTTGTCTGAAAAGGTCCAAATTATTCCTATTTGGATCTAAGTAAAACAAAGAAGCAAAAAGTGGTGTTTTTTCTGGCTTCATGGCACTTGAATAAGCAAATAACCTTTTGATGTATGAAGACCCTTTTTAGTGACCTAAATCAAAACCAATCACCATTGATCTAGATAATGCAAGGCATCGCAAAAATATAAACCTCCAAAGAGAGGGTTTTTTTCCTGTTGATTGAATTCTGTGGCAAAATTATCAGTGGGTTTTGTGGGAAGAGTTTTTGCCTAAACTACTTTCCTCTACTCTTTGACATCAGTAAACAAGAAGATTCTCAAGGTCCCATTTAAGATATGTATGAGTTTGTCTGAACTGCCACATCAGCAACTTATGTAGGCTATGTAGGAGTTTATCTGAATTGCCAAATCAGCACCTAGATAAGGATGTGCAAGAACTGTGGCTGAAATAACAAGAACTGACACTCTTCTATATACTCCTTGGGGCACAGAAACAGACTGATCAAACTGCTAAATATTTCAGCTCCCTTCCAGTAAAAATTCCTGGCAAACCATGATATCAGATTTCTGTGCAGATGTTCATTGGGTAAACAAACACAGAACTGCACTCCCAGTCCTGTCTTTAGTAAACTGGCTGGGATAGTATCCCTCCTGCAATATAAGACCATCACTCTTAATTACACAGATGCCTTGATATTCCTTCCATTTGTAAATGCATTAGGACACTGCCAGGTCTCTGTAGGAGAAATTGGAATAAGAGATAATTTGCAATACCCTCTAAGAAAAATAGTCTGAATTTTCTTCCTTCTTGTCTTGACTTGGCTTCCTAAAACAGTGTTAATGAAGTGAAAAACAAGCTTTCTTGCAAATTTCTGTTGACTTTCAGGCAACCAAGTTTCTAGGTGATGTTGATGTCATACGAACATGAGAGAATTTAGCACCCTGAACTCCTGAAGCTTAATTGTCAGTTATGCAAAAGGGGTGGGACACAACTCACAACTCAAATGATACCATGACAGCATGTAGCTCAAAATTTAGGACATCAATATCTTATTTTTCTTCTGTCTGAAGTCCTAAAATTTCAGTATAAGTATGAATGGAAATAATTTGCAGGAGAAAAGGGTGCAGAGGGAAAACTGTTAAATATGGGTGCGGTGAGCTGTAACAAGGCAAGAATTCAGTAGGTGAAGTCACTGGGGAGGATGAAATAGAGGTCCCAGGGTCAGGGATATCGTGGTGCTTCAGTGGCCCTGGTGTTCTGCTGCAAGGCTGGCCTCCTAGTTATGGCAATGGCTTCCTAGCTGTGAATGATTTATATGAGAATGATATATTATAAATATCTTAGATATTTAGGTATCTTGTCAGAAAAAAAAAAGTGGGTTTTTTCATCTTTTTTTGTGTCTTTTAAACCTTAGAAGAAATGAATGGATTGTCCAGGTGCGAATGGAGAAACACCAGATGAAAATAGGGAAGAGTGATTTTATGGTTTCTTCTTTTAACACATTTACAGGCCAAATAGAAGAATGTTTTTTAACTCTTGTCCTGGTTCATGTCTCTCTACAAGGTACCACAATATTTTAATTTTAAAAAAATTCTACTGCAGAGCAGAGGATAGGGGGTGTAAACCAGACTTGTTTCTGGGTGTTTTTTGTTCCACGAAGCAATCATTCAGAATACTCCCGTCAGACTCACAGAACTGCTCTGCAATTTATGTGACTGGTTGTGAATATTACTATGCACAATGTTTAAGAGTAGAACAAAAGAGAAACAGGATCTATACAGAGAAGAAAGAAAATGGGAATGTTAAAAAGGTACAGTTATACTGTAGAAAACAACTGGAGTTTTAGGTATTTCCCTGTGAAAGAAGAGTGCCCATCCAGTTCATAGAACAGTGGATAATATATTATGGAGGTTCTCAGAATGTTGTAGTTATGAAGCGAAAGCTAAGGATGAATGCCTATTATTATTAGGATTATTGTGGGAAGCTGCTGAAATCTTTTGTGCTTGTTTGTGTTGAACATCAGAAAAATCGGTGACTGCAATCAGAATGGATTAAGAAAGGTCCCTAAAATTGGCCTATTCATTAGAAAAACTAGGTCACTTAGTAGCCCAGAAATAAATTTCAGACCTGCAGCATGACATAAAAAAAGGTGGTGGCTAAAAAGGAGACAATATTGTTAGAACAAATGAAGGGAATTATAATAATGTAGAGATTCAAAGGAACAACAGCAGACCTGATGGGGTCAGATAGTAGTAAATATGATGTAAAGCTGAAACTCCTGAATTAGCTGATCATTATGTGAAAAATTAAAAATAGCTACTCTATCTGCAGGAAGAAATGACGTGTTAGATTGGGAACCATTGGAGAGTGCTGACTTTTTGGATGATGTATGTGAACAGGGAAAGAGACAGGAGTGGGAACTTAGATGGCTGTCTCAGGGGAAGGTAGTGCTGACTTAACTGCTTTTGCCACTCAATAAAAGGAAGATCTCCAGGGGATGCAAAACACATTGCTGCAAATCTCTGGCCTTTAAAGGAGAGCAGCATCTGGGGATTACAGTGTTGTGCTGTGCAATGAAAGCCCCTCCACTGGGCTCTGAAAGTGCAGCTGGGCTTGACCTTTGGAGCTCTGTTCAAAAGGCAAGATCAACAACCATCCTTCAAGCCAAGAAGTGTGGTGATGGCAACATAAGACATGACTTTCCTCCCTGGCCTCTCATCTGGACTGAGTGAGAGCTGGGTAAATTTCCTTCACTACTGGACAAGAGCCTGGCTTGTCTCTCTCTCCAGAGCATGTCCTCATGCCCAGGTTTGATGAGAGAAAGGACTTGCAGGACTGAGATAGATCTTTTCTCCATCTTGTTGATACTATTCAGTCATGTTTCAAACAATCAGGGGTTCACTAAATTGGAAGAGTGCAATATTTTTTCTTTGTGTCAGGGGTGTTCACCTGAATGCAATCATAGCCACTTTTACCATCAAGGATTGGTTGGCGTGTGGTGGGAGCCTATAGTCCTACAGTTTTCTCTTCCCCATGTTCCTTCCGGTGGAGTGAGAGTGGCAGACAGAGTGGTCAGGATGGGGTGCCACTGGCTGTGAGTCAGGTCAGGCTTGGTGAGCATTTTGTGTGTAAATCACCCCCTCTTTTTGTGCACTTCTGTTACTAATATTGTTGCTGTTACTCCGCATTTTCTTATCTCATTGTTTCCAGTAAATTGTTCCTGTCTGAACCCGTGATCTTTGCCTAATTGTGCCTCCAATTGTTCTCTCCAGCCTCTCCCCAGTTGCATTCCCTTCTGGTTGCTCAACTGTGATCCCACTGAAACCAGTCAAGGCCCAGTGAAGGCCAAGGTGATATGAAAGTGATGAAGAAGAGGTCAAAAACCAGCCAAAAGTCTTTGGATAAGTTAGTATGATTTCCTTTTTGATGATGAGCATTGCAGCACTCAGAATAGAATATTCTTTGTCATAGAAAATGGGTATGGTATATACTACCACATCTTCACAAAAGGAGCTGGTTGAAAACATAATCAGCAAGGTTGGTAGCAGAGCTTATCCCCTTGTTTTTTCTGCTGCTTGCTCCCTCTGTGTCTATTTTACAAAATGCCAAAAGATTTAGAACTCAGCAGTCACAGGGATGGTCTTGTCAATTAGTGAGTTTCAACATCTTTGTCAACGACCTTCTGCCTTTCAGGGGCTTCAAAGAAGGATCTTCTTAGTGTTGGCAAACTCCGAAAAAAAAGCAGACTTGGAGAATGTCCACCAAGTCTTCATAGCTCTTCTCTTTACATGTTTCTATATTGTTTTCAGGTTTACTTGTTTAAATTTTACTTTTGACCCAACAACAGTAAATCCCGAGCTGGTATACCAGTTGAAATTGTCTCAGTGCCCATGGTCTCTGGATTCAGGTGATAGTGCTATCTTTATGGTCTCACTTTCATTTCCTTCTGGGCCTTCTGAAACTCTTTCCACTTGTTATTTCACTCTTTCAAAATCTTTCCTTTGTCGTCTCTTGTGAGCTTTTATAGTTATCTAGAGACGTGTGGCTCGAATCCAGCTGTGTAAGCACCAGCAGCAAAAGGACTAGAAACAGTGATAAGGAAACAAATTTTCTAGATAGATGGCAATAGTGGATATCTAGAAATGGAGCTTAAAAATGCTAGTTTCAGAGTTAATATAAGCCCTGTTGAAAAGAGAAATTGTAATGACATGGATACTGAAATCACATGGAAGCAGATGTTTTTCTTTGAGAGTTCCTGTGAGGCTGTGCCCTATTACAAATTTTGTTCAGGCTAGGTCAGAAAACTCACTCCTGCTTGTGAAACCTTATCAACGCATAAACCACTACTTCTTCTGTGAAGAAGTCACGGGAAGAGAATTACAGCAGTGCTATCCTTGCCTGATTTGGAGGAGGGGAACTTTTTCTCCTGAAAAAGTAATTGTAAATTCATAAAAATAATACAGCAGTATTTTTCCTCATTTTATGTTATGAATATTTAAAAATATTTGTTGGAAAAAAACCCCAAAACCTAGACCTCTCATCTAGAAATATACAGGTGGCTCGAAAACTAATGAGAGCAGATCTGCAGTCTTTGTTCTGCTCAGATTAACAAACCTCTGTTAATGATTGGGGTTTATTTGCATGAATGATGTCTAGAAATGTTGTTTGTAAATTACTATATAAAAAGTTCTGGTTTTCATTTCTGTTGTGTTTCACACGCTGAAGATGGCAAAGTATTGGATATCAAAATTTCTCATTGTTTATACTGGCAAAGAGTAAGGCCTTCCATTGTGATCAAACAACATAATGACAGTGGAGTATCACATGGAAAGAAATACTGAGTAGAAAACACTAACTCAGGATTGCTGTGATTTATTGATGTGATTTATTGATGGTGAAGTGGGACATAATCAGCAACTCAGCAAACTGTACATTGAGGATCAATATCAGAAATACAACAGATGAACTACAATAATAAGCCCTTATACAACATTAGGAAACACATACAAACCTGTGAAGACCCTTCTGTGGTAAAGGCCAGGAAGGTCTAATCCCACCCATGCAGTCACATGCATGCATGTCCAGTTGCACACAACCCCCTGCCCCACACAGGCTCTGGGCAATACAAGCCTCCACCTTACAAGTTGTGTGCATCCCTTGAGGTGCTCACCATGGATGGGCTGTCACAACATCAATGTAGACCTCCAGGAGTACTTTTTGAAAAGATGGATTACAGATGTATAGAATGAAAACAGTAGTTAATGTGCTACTGCTCCCACTGCATGCAATACTGAGCACATGAGACTCTGTTTTTAAAAACTCAATCATCACAACTCCTCTTCTACTTGTGGATGGCCCCGTCCTATGTTTCTGCACTGTGTATTGTATTGTGGGGGCAGCCAGTGAGGGAGTTTTGACAAGAGAATGTAGTGACAGGACAAGGGGCAATGGCTTTAAACTGAAAGAGGGAAGGTTTAGATGAGGTATTAAGAAGAAATTCTTTGCTGTGAGGGTGGTGAGGCACTGGAACAGGTTGCCCAGAGAAGTTGTGAATGCCCTATCCCTGGGACTGTTTAAGGCCAGGCTGGATGGGTCTCCGAGCAAGCTGGTCTAAGCAGAAAGTTCCTTTCCCATCTCAGTGGGGTTGGAACTAGATAATGTTTAAGGTCACTTCCAACCCAAACTGTTCCATGATTCTATGATCCTATGATTAGTTTACATCCTCAAAGCTGCTTAGTTTGATACCAAGTGAGGATGGGAGGTGTCTGATTACATTTGCTGATGCCAGTATCTCCCACTACAAAGTCTGAGTGGGATTGCATAATTTCAACTCTCTCTTCAGGTTTTGCAACTCACAAATCCATGTTCTATGCTTATATTGAGCTTTGCAAGAATGAAAAAATATGAGAAACAAAGAGAAACAAACAAAGATTTTCTTTTTTTTGGTCTTACTCATTGCTTTTTTCATTTCAGGAGTGGAATTGCTTCATCAAGGAATTACTGAAGCTTAGTCATCCTAATTTTTTCTCATTATTTAGGGAGGCAGAATGGCAGTGTGATTTGAGACAGGAATGAGATTGTAACCTACCTGGGTTAATAACAAGTGAATCCTTCTCAATCTCTTTGTCTCAAATCTACTCTTTCCTTGGTGTCCAGTCCTTTACCTATTTCACTTCTCTCCCCACTTTGATTAACTGCCGAGAAAGCCTTAAGTGCTGGCTTGGCTTTCAGGGTAGCAACTTTAAGTGTGTGCTCGAGGCGGTCTTTTAACAAACTGTGCAAATAACTTAGATGGCTATGCCGTATTTCCTGGGCACCCTTCTACACTGCTAATGTGAACTGAATTTTGATTTATGAGTACACCTCTAACCCACTACTTTCTTCAATTGCGAGGATGTATTTCTCGGTTTAGTGAAAAATTTCATTGTAAAATACATAAGGCTAACCTGCACTGACACTGAATTTTAGTGTAAGTAGAATTAAAAATGAAATACAGTACATCTACTTTTGTCCTATCTAAATATCACTATTGTGTTTTACAAGATGACATCAGTAACAAATGATGTACAAACAATAACACATTAATTTGAAAATTCAAATTCAGGCAGATATTCCCAGCATAAGGCAAATGAATGTGAATGGCTCTGTCATTTCTGGTACAAGCTCTATTCATTATTTTATTCTGGCATCAGTGAACAGTGTGGTGAGCGTATCTCCTTCAGGTTTGCTTCAAAGAGAAAATCTGGGCTGTTTTTTTGATATAAAATATGAAGTTTCACAAAAGCTTTCAAATGAAAAAATTCAGACAGTTAAAGGGATTAAGTATCATGTTTTGACAGAAGTAAGAGATACTCAAATCAATGTATTCTAAGTGTCAGCCACATTAAATAATGACTAGGCTAAATCTGCTTGAGGTCTGTGTTTGTAAAGCTTTTTTTATTTATTGGCTATAATAAGCTGTATGTTCATTGAGGCTTGTAGACAGATGAAATTACAGAACTTCATACTGTGGTTTGTCTGTTACAGAGCATATAGGCAGACCTAGAAATGCCTAGATAAATTTCAGAGCAAATTCATCTTGAATTTTGTGTTTTCCTCAAGACATTTGAGTCACACTTCCTAATTTAAGAAAAAGTCTCCAAAAGACTTGCAAAGTCACAAAAGCACTTTTATGCAAGACAGCTCTACCTGGGATTCTAACAAAAATCACTCAAAGAGGAAAATTTTGACACTTCCACATAGCACTGATCCAGTTTGCTGAAGTACAGTGACTACAGTTAAATTTTGGAAGCAGCAGGTCAATTTTTGAGGAGATTATTCACCTCTTTGTAGAACTCAAAATAATGCGGTGCTTTACAGAAATTAAGACCATATTTTGCACAGAAATGCATGAAACAAGTGATGGTAACAATTCTGCAATTCATTCTGCATTGGTTGTACGTAAAATGCACTGGCATGTCTGGTTTGCGCTATGAGATGTTCTGGCATGGCACACTGTCAGACAGTGGTCTTGACAGAAGTAGGGAAAAAGGAGTTAAATTTGTTTTTCTTTGCCAAATTCCTGCAGTAATGGCCACCACCACTCTTGGCTGGCAGGTTCACTCAGCTGTGTATAACTGTTCTCCGCTTTGCTCGCAAGAATTTGTAGCCTTGTTTGCATTAAAGATCTATTCTTAATATTTCCCTGAGGAGGTAATGAGTGAGTAAAAACTGTCGTAAATAAAGCTGTTCAATATTTTGTGCTGTCATTGAAAGATTCTTCCGGGTCCACTTGTAAATGCTGCAGCTTCAGCACTCTCTGCTGCAGCTCCTGGGCAAATGTGTGTCCCTTAATTAATATTTGCATGCTGTATCTCAGGTTAGCTGTGGACTGAGCAGTAGCAAAAGAAACTTGTATCTCATCAGACTTAATGGCTAGTACAGACTAGTTACATGGCAGTTACTTCATACTAAGCATTGTTCTGCTTTATGTTATGTGAAATTGCCATTAATTTGTACATGTTAATTGTAAATCTAAGGATAATAGTACAACCCAGCTATCTTCTTATAGTGTATGTGTTTAGACCACAGACAAATTCCACAAGTTAATTGATTTTGCTATGTGGCTCCTGACATTTTGTTTTTTCTGAACTTAGATAATGTATTGACACTAGTCAGTAGATTGTCATTAGAAAGGATGTGATGCAGTCTATAGGTAATTATTCGGAATATCTCTGGAGATGTCCCCACGCAAGGGTTGCAGCACCAAAGGATGGTTGTGGGTGAAAGCTGGAGATACGAAACTGGCGATAATCTCAGGTACACCGACTGGGTCTGTCTTAGTTTCTCCCTTCACAAGATAAAACTGGAGATACCTCTTCCCTCTCCAGTGTGAAATTTACCTTCACTTACATAATTAAATAAAGCTAAGCTTACCAGGTCTGGGGTTGTAAGCACTGGTGGTCCTGTATTGGGGGGAAACAGGTATGTGGCCTGAGAGGAATGCAGATGTCAGGCTATTGCTTCAAGGACTGTGCACTGGTGCCCTAATTGATCAGCCTATCAATTGTGCAGGAGGCTGGTAGGAGACAGTGAAGGCAAAATACTGCTTGAGGACAAGGTGCAGGACTTAGAAACACTAAACAAGCACAGAAGAGGAGAGTTAAATGATGCTGTTTTAGCACTGTGATTACTGTTTTCATCTCTGAAATGTCCCTGTTGGTCTCGGTGGTATGCCTCATTTTTCATCATATATTATCCTTGTGCTTTCTCAATTGTTTCTTATTAAAGATAATATAGATACCTGAAAGGTAAAAATGCTCCCAGATTTATAGGTAGTTGAACATGGCCTTTAAAATGCTTTCACCTCTCAAAGTGACCTGAATTTATAACTTTCTCAAACCCTAGTGTCCCTTTTCATCCTTCATGTAGTATTTAATTTCAAGAGATGATCTCTATCATAGAACATTGTCTGTTCCTCCTTGTGCAGGAGCTTGGTGGGAGGTATGTGGCTGGCTCAATTCTCCCAAAGGGAACTGGAGGGCACCTATTGGACCTGTGGGTGGGGTCAATGTAGGGATGGTAATTCAGAAAGAATTGGTGTCAGACTCCTGCAGTAAAATTTGCCTCTTGCTTGCAGTGTTCCAGTGCTTTCTGACAGGAGTTCTGGCTACTGATAATGACTGCAAAGATCCTTCTCATGATGCAATTAGAAGAGCAAACTATATACTTGACAGAAGATAAAACTTCTCTTATCTGCCTTCAAAAGCCAGGGGTGGCTGCTGAAGGCAATGGAGTGTTCTAAGTTAGAATAAATTGAGGGTCTCAAAAAATGATACAGGTAACATACAAAAGAGCATGTGAACAAAGATCTCTGTCTCTGTGTTGGTATAGGGTGTGTTGCTAACAGAAGATATGAAGATATAGGTAGTTGTCTCTCACGTTACATGTATGAGTGACTTTTCTAGAAAAAAGGCCACTAGAGGTTGCAATATCTGAAAGGCACAAATTAGATCAGAAAAAAACTACTGTGGCATATTTTTAAGAAAATCTAGTTCATAAAGTATGAAAACTGATGCATACTCTTGCAAGTGAAGACAAAGAGCGGTTTGGAACAGGGCTGCTTCTAAGAGTTCCCTGTTCTTACGGCAGTAGAAAGCCGCAAATATTCAATAACTGGTTTTTTTATGACTGGGGCAGCCATTTCCCAGATAAATGTCAATGGGGTAAATGTCAAGCTACCTATGGATGAAGAGGATGTTATTCAGCCCAAATCTTGCATGCAGTCATGAGTGTTTTGGTATGAGGTTGACATGCAAAAAGGTAAGCTCCTTGAAAAATGCTTTGGTTATTTTTGTTTTAGTTGCATAGCAATATTTGTTCAATAGTCTCACAGCAGGATCAAAATCCCAAGTGATTGTGCCATTGGTGATGCTCTTTGCAGCTATTACCCTGGCTATCCAAAACAAACAAGCTACTGGTGAGGTTAACAGAACTTTTGTTACTCCCATATTTAGGTTTTCTATGAAAGAGAATCAGAACATTGATGCAGACACATACCTGATGACTGGGACTGTGATGTTCACCTGAGAAGTCAAGTGAACTTAAACCCCATTAAACACAGTGCCATGCAATTTGAGAAGAAATACCTGGCATGAAGTGGACTAATGTCAAAGATGGTAAGAGATCAGCCTTCTTTTGCTTGCCTGCCTTGATGTACACGGCATCATCAACAGAATGACTTCGTTCTAATCATTACTATTTATGGCCAGTCAAACGGCAGCAAAGGGTTTTTCATGTAGTTTGTCCTTCCTAAAGATTATGCTTGCATTCACATTTTGCAGATGATCTTGCTTTAATTGATTCACATATCTTCAGGATCCATTCTCTTGTTTGTGCTACTGAGCTCCATTCCACTTTCCCTACCCTGCAGAACGTTACAAGGAGTGAGATATTTAACTTTTATTTACAAGAGTTATTTAACTCTTAATTATATTATTCTTGATTAGCAGCTCATCTTATGCCAGTACTTCCCCGAGATTAGTTACCTAAAGAGATAGGTACATGTTAAAAAAAATTATTTTTAACTTAAAACCAGTCACTGTCTGTTTAAAAGTATTTGGTTTATTATGTGGCAGGTCCTGATGTGTTTACTACATGTTGAAGGAGTCAGAAAAACAATGAAACATTCGTTTCTTTTTCTCATTGTTCACTATGATAACAATATGTTTGGAGAAGACTATGTGGTAATATTTCCTATCTCCTTTTTATGCAGCTTTTCCTTTTTCTGTCATCCAAAAAGAATTTAAAAAAATTATGGAATAGGTGACTGCAAATTTAGGAGGACTTCTAAGGCTGAACACTCTGGATTACCTTTTGTCACTTGATTGCACATTGCTATTTTTATTGGTATTACTGGTATTATACTGGTTTTAGTGTGTGCTTCGTGTTCTACAAATAACAGAAGGGAAAGTAGTAAAGAAAAATCCTCCAAAAGAAGATTCATAGACAAACAGCACATAATCTAAGCTAAGGTATTGCCCTAAATGACTTTTATTATATATATTTTTAAAAAGGTTAAATTTCAAATTCAAGGTTGCTTTAATTTTCAACTACCTGTTTTACGAAGTGAACCTTACCTAATATGTTGATTTTCACAGCTATTCAAATTCAAGTAAAATCCAGCCTGAGCAGTATGTATTGATATGATTTATGCTTACATTTAAGAAAGAGTGAAAATTAAATTCAAAAGCGAGAACCTATCTACACCTGTTAACCTTTTCATAAAAATATTATCTACTGCACGAATATTCATTTCTTACATCCTTGCTGATAAACTAATGGTTTAATATTGTTCAGGCTTTTTTTTTTTTCACCCCTTTCGTGCTTTTTCCAGGTTTGTCAGTGTGGACTGTTTGGTGTTTACTATTTAAAATGGCAATACATATATATTAAGATTAAGCAGTTTAAATTTACATGATGTGAGGTAACTTAAGTAAACGTGTTATTTTGAATTAATAGGATTTTGTATCCTTCCAGCTCCAGAACAGTTGCTTTACAACCAAGCTCAAACACAGTACTATTTAGTTACCTAGCAGGGTTTTGGATAGCTGTCTTTCCACTTTTCCTCAGAATTTATTGTGAAGTTATTTAGTCAACTCCATTGATAAATGAATGTTTTTTAGGGTTTTCTCTTCCTTACATAGAAGACCACTGGGCAGAGACTTTCTTTTGTACAAGTTCACATGGCAGGATTACTGGGTATGAAAAGCATTAAAACTCTTTAATGTAGGTAACAGCTAGTTCTTTTATGCACAAACTCTGTAGGGAAGGTTTGTACGCATCTATTTAAGATACAAGTTTCCATCTACAAAGAGACCAAAAAAGGTTCAAAATTTTCAGGTGTATTTACCTTGAAAATGAGAGCAGTTGAGCCTAGTGCTGGAACCAATTCCTCTGTTCTTAAAGAGTGTTGGAGGTTTTGCAGAAGTTGAGGCAGGATGAGATCTGGGTCAGAAGAGGGAAACATATGCAGAAATTTCCTTTTCCCCCCATAAAATTATGGAGATTTTAATGTCCTTTTTTCACTGCCTGTGTACTCTCCACTCTGTTATTTGGAAAATCTGATTTTATTTTGGTTTGGGAAAAAAAAAAATTAAGCAAGATACCTTGAAATTCTCCAGGGAGACTGTTGCAGAAAACTGTTCTAGTCCCTTAAACATATTATTCTGAATGACATCATAATACATAAAATACTTAAAAAAATACAATTGAAATAAAATTTACTTCTTAAATGAAAGTCTGTCAGTAAAGCAAGTGCAAAATAAACTTTTTTTCATATCTCTGCAGTTCCCCTGAAATATTTAAAATAGTCTTGCCAAAAGGAAAAATATAGATACAACATTTTGATTTTTCCCCCTGAAATCTGGAAATTCTAGGCTAGGATTTCAAGTCCTAGTTAAATTCATGAAAATGTTTACTTTCTAGGCTAGAAAAATTCTTAATATTTATTATGTTTATTAACTGATTGCTTTTAAATTTTATTTTTCATAAATAATGTATTCTACAGGGCAAAAAATCATAGCATGGACCCTTTCTGCCAACTCTGAAATACTTGGTAGGATTCCAGTTTACTTTGAATTTTCTCCTGTATCTTTTTCTGCAATCTGCCTTCTCAGAAACATTTGTAATTATGAGGACATGACTGAGAAAAACAGTAAGTCTATTTTATTGTGCTGGTTTTGGCTGCTGGGTTATCTCTGTGTCATCAGGTGCCTTGTTCTTATTTCTCTCTGAGTGCAGGCTTTTTCATTTATCAAAGCTCAATTTATTGCCTTCTACTCCTGCTGCTTTCATCTCTATGGCACCAGAATGTTTTGTTCAACAGAGTTTTATTTTTTACTGCTACTTGCAAATTTGTCCAGGAGAGCAGTGTGAAACACAGGCATGGACCTACTTGTTTGCAAGAATAATGTATTTTTATAAAAAGTTTTACTACTAGCCACTAGCAAACATTCCATCATTACTTCTTGAAAGAATATTGAAATGTGGTGAACCCAAACCCATAGTTGCCGCTCTTCTGGAAGCCAACCTGTTCAATAGTGAAGATATTTTTAATTAAGCAGAATACAGTCCTGCCTGGTGAATTATATAAGCATTTGTTACAAATAAAGCAATTATCTGCCTAGAATTATCTGCATAGTTAATTATCAAACCTAGGAAGTGTGTGTGTATTTAGTAGGTTTTATGTTTATTTCAGTGTTTATAAATCTAAAGAAACACTGTGATTTTCAGCAGTGTTTGTTACTATGCCAGTCAGGGCAATGGGCTCTGCCATCATTCCATGTGATATTTCAGTATTTTTAAGACTTATCAAAAGCATTTGTAAAAGTGGCACTTGTTGTTAAAGACAAGTTGAGCAATGCCACATTTTTATGTTAAAAAGAATGGGGCTGCCACTTGGCAAAACCCATGCAAACAGCCAGAGCAGAGAAAACCTTGAATATTTGAATAGGAGATGGCTTGTTCCTATTAGGTATGCAATGAACACAGAGGAATTCAGTTCCACTTTCCCCCACAGCATGTTCTATCTTCCTTCTGGCATTTTGCACAGGAGGAAGGTATTTTGCACAGCCTCTGTCTGTACACAGGGAAAGGGAAGACACTGATATCCAGTCTGTGCCAATGAAACTGATGCCTTTCTCTCAGACCCTAAAATCACAAGCCAGACACAGTTAGGGTGATAAAAAGGGGTTGCCTTTATAAGGATCCTTAGGTGCACAATTTGTCAGGTGGAAAAATGCCAAAAAATGCACACCCACGTGACATGCATACAATTTTTATAGATTTTGCAAATTAGAGTGTCTGACAAGAATCACCAATTAGAATTGTAACTTGTGAGGTAATTTCTGCCTCGTTCTAATCCCTTCTAAACTCCCCCCCCCCTTAGATGAGAATTAACTTTGTTTATAAAAACATGTCTCGAAGAGCTGGTCTCAAGACCAGAGAACCAAGATAGGGTAGAGCCTTGGAATGTGTTTTGTCTTTCTGCCTATCAAGGCAGGGAAAAATACTGGGAAAAAACTAGCTAGAGTACAAAGCTACAACTACATGTGCAAAAATTACAGAGAATATATAAGAGAAAAAAGGTAAAAATCTTAACTCGGCATCACCAGAGTTAATCTAGGAAGGTCCACAGTCTCAGCTGTTGCCCCTTCCCTCCTCTGCAAAATGTCTGCAGAAGCTTCAGTCAGCTCTGCTCCCTTTGAATCCCATGTTTTCTGGAAACTGGAGTTCTTATTACGTGTTTGCAATAAATTTCTTATGCATTCCACATGATGACAGGTCTGCAAACATAACTTTGTTTCTAAAGTGAACTTAGTGCTGGTGAAACACGTCAGCATAGCACGTGGAGAAAATGAAGCTGCTCTGGTCACATCCACCATTGGTGTAGCTCTCAGGGCATGGGTAGAGCATCTGTCCCACTCCCAAGGTTCTGCCTCCCTCCACGCCTCTGGGGACTGCTATTAAATGAAGTTCCTGACCATTTGCATTTGTGTGTGGGGAGGCCTACGTGGCTTCCAGTGAAGTAAAATTGCTGTGTTCATCTCCTTTTGGTTGCTCTGGGCCACACATTGAGGATTTCAGACCAGGGCAGACAGCTCTGTAAGATTCTCTGCCTAAAATTTCACACTACTGCCAAAATTCCACAACTGGAATTCATAAGAAACATTTTTACCTAACTACCTATTTTGTCTAACTATCTATTGTGCCAGATCAATTGTCCAAAATGGCTATTCAATTCCCTAAAGTAATAGATTTCTACTTCTGTTTCTTCTTATGCCTCTACCACTCCAATATTTTTTCGATGCTCCACCTGCAAATGAATATTGAGGGATGAGAAATATGTACAAGAAGTTGCAAGGTTACTGTCCTGTCACCATGAAATACGAGTGCCCCTCTTTGCCTGAATGACATGAGCACTGTATCACATTGTGTTCTATGAGTGGGTGGTGGTAGTAATGAGAGCTTAGGTAATACCTAATTGCTTTATTTGGGATGAAAGCTCAGGGTAGCCCTGAATAATCCGGCATTGTATTCTCTGCAAAAGGAAGATCACAGTTACCACCAAGATTATGGAGCAATTTTCTATTCAGTCCTGAGTGATCATTCCCACAGTGCCAGTCAGAAAAAACGATATTATCTTGTTTTGTTACAGACAGACCCCAAACAAAATTTGGAAGTGGATTAAAGAAGAAAATCTCTTTTGAGTATTTTTGGTAGCATTTATTCTGATTCAGCAACTGTACTCTTCATCACTGTCTGTTCCATTGGTAGCAACATTTTAACAGAATTTGTCTAGACCTACTAACACTGTTTTTCCTCCAAATCTTTTTCTCCCTTGTCACCACTCAGCTTCACACTGAGTCTCTGATTTTTATGTAACTGTTGAAAATGGGCATACTTATGTGTCTTGGTTTATATTGGCATGGATCTTCAGGCTGGAGCAAGTACTCACTCAGGACCACTATCCGTACTGAGGAAAAGTTGCCCAGACTGTGCTGTAGGCAAGAAAGCAGTCGCTTCTGAGCTTTCTCATGCAGAACATATCCCAAAGCCAGTTCTGCTGGAAGGTGCTGATGAAGATGCTTGGGTTACAATAACTACACCTGTCAAGATACTGTGGGAAAAGGTAAGATGCTTCTGGAGTACTTAAATATTTTTGGTAGACCTACCTGGACTTCAGCATTATGGGAACCTATGAAAGGGCCCCTGGTTTCCAGCAGTTGGGCTCAAAAATTAAGTTTTGATGAGCATCTAAACTCTGAAATAAACTAAAGTGACTCCTACCAAGGCAGTGCCAAGTTGTTCTACTTGTCATTGGTCTGGAATTTAGCAGAGACATCATTCCCAATACTGGAATGCATTCACATTTTCTCCCTTAAATATGTTGTTACATTCCATGTTCAAATATATGTTCATTTGTTTGCTTTTGTTTTGTATTTAGATGCTTGTATGATTTTAAACCTAATAGATGCTTTCCATGTCAGTGACAGTATCTCCATTTAAAAGCAAAATACCTCTTGAAGGCAATTGTTTGGTGGAGAGATTGGAGATAGAAATAGAGCACAGAAATAAATTGCATATATCTTTGGGTTTGATTTTTTTCCCTCTAAAACCTGCATTTCATCTGAATGGAGATGCATAAAATTCCCATTAAAACTGGTTCCACTTCTTTGAAATATGCTGTAAGACTAATTTTGACAAACTTGACATTTTACATTCTCATATCATGACTTACAAAAGGTAATAAAAATAAATTCTTTTGTATAGTCACTATAAAACCTGGTATGAGATGAACATTACATTTGTTACAGATATACTTACTACTATGCCAGTAAAAAGAGACAAGGACTCTGTCAAATACTCCTTTTACTTTCACTTGGCTAAATTTTCAGCTGCCTTGTAGGCTGAAAACATTTTTTGCTAATATCTTCCTTGGTGGAAAAGCTGACCTTTTAATAATTTGTCAGATTAAGCCAAAATGAATATTTCCATTGATTTTTTTCCCCAGTCAATGAGCTGAAGAAGGATTCAGTTATTCACCAGAAGAACCTACACCCTGCCAAACTTTACCAATAAGCTCACAAAGCATGAGCTGCACAAATTCCGTTCTTTTGGGTGAGCTCCCATTACACTTTTAAAGATGTCTGACAAGCTGCTCACACCAAGATAATCCAATGCTCTCATCTTAAAAGAAATTGCTCTATCTGTCTTTGGACAGAACAAGCATTTCAGAAGTAGTCCTACTCTCATAACATCATTACTGCTACAATGGGGTTTTTTCCCTCCTAAGATGCTGCTCAAGCGAACATGTAATCAAGAATTTTTTGCTTGTGATCATGCTGAATCTCTCAGCCTATTTTTGAGTAGTTGTAGGAACCAATAACACTCAGAACAAATACATCACTGCTGCAGTGCTCTCAAGAACAAACAGATACTGAGTCTTGTTTTTCATTGTGAGATAAACATTGGGGTCCAATTTTCCATATTGTAATAAACCCTGATGACTTCAGACTGAAATTTTTGGAGCTGAAAGAGCATTAAAAGGCCTACATTCTCTGGTAAACAAAGTATCCAAAGGCAACAGTTGCAAAAGTACCTCTGTAATTTAGGCTGCTGAGACTGACTGATTTTAAGATTTATCAGAAAATTAATTTGAAAGATCTGATTCAGGTGCTGCATATAGATTTTATAGTATCAATATGAAACAAAGATTTCCAAATTTTTAATCACAACTTGTTTTATGGCTGTGCAGCTAGATTCATTCTCTTGTTGGGCAAAAGATCACAAGTAGAATGCTATGTGTTGCAAAGATCTGCCTGAGGTTTCACAGGCAATACTGTGGAGAAAGCTGGCCCAGCAGAGCCCCAGCCCAATGTTGCCTGAGAACCTTCTCTCGAGGAAAAACCATTCTACAAGGATTGCATTTTCTGAGGAGACCCAACAGAGAACAAATTTTACTCATGAGAAGTTCTGACACGTGTAAGCTTCTTGTCAGGTCTTTAATAACTTCCAGATAATGTATGCAGGCACTCCTGACTTCCTCCCTAAAGAGAAATCTGTTAGCTATTTTTGTGAGTTAACGATTAAAGGGTCCCTATTTCATATTAAAAGTCTTTCTGTAACATCAGAAAATGCCCAGAAACCTTGCATGTGTTTTCAAACCCAAATGAGAGTACTGCATTCACATGAATAATATTGTAGCTAGTGATGGTTGAAAACAATGAAAAAAAGTCACAAAGTACTTTAAATGTCAAGGTGACTTAAATTTCATAGTGTTCTCCCCTTTCTTAATTTTTTGAAGGTTTTACAAAGTACCTTTTCTTCAAACTACTTTTATTACCAACTGCAATAAAGACTATCAAAAGAACAGAAGTTCCCTTTTCATTTTAATTTCTTTTTTTCTTTTGCCATTGTGGGTCTTTTAAAATCTTCTCCAATTCCAAAGAAATACAGAAAGTGATATTTTCCCCTCTTTTTTTCTTAGTTTGATAGTCCGTATTCATCCCAGTCAGAAGATATTTCATAGCATTTCCACACTGGCAAAAAAAATAGGAAGGAAAAAATAAAATTTAACAAGAAAAAAAGAAAAATATTTTTGTCTGTTTTTTTATGTTCAATTCATAAAAGGAAAGAAAAAGGGAAATATATGAAAACACCAAACTTTTGACATTTGATTTTGAATATTTTCAACACCTATGAAAACCTGGAATATTAAAAGCAAAACCAAATAAAAGCCCGAAAGCATTTGACATGTTTCTTCAATCACAAAAAAAGGCCACTTTTGGTGTGGCAAATGGAGCCAGGGGTAAACAACTGACTGACTAGAATTGAATCACCTTCATACTGGTAAATCAGTTCTTGCATGGAGTATATTTCCTCCATGAATAGGAGCTGGTAGTCATATGTCCTCTGCTTCTAGCTTTCCATGGGAGGCATCAGTCTCATGCAAGGCAACATCATCTGATTTTTGGTTGCTATGGAAACCAGTTGTGCATGGCTGCAACTGTAGGCACTGGGTCCAACCAGGTTTGTTTATTTTTTGTGTTGCGTGATCTCGTAATATGACATGTTTCATAAAACAATGTTCTTTATTCTTAAAGAGCCAATATACTCAGCAGATTTCAGTGTTCTAGAAAAACCTTTTCAGCTGGTACGCAGTCCTTCTGCTGTGTGGTATTTTGGGTACCTATCACAGCTTGAATGATCTGATTGAGAAGAATCAAAGTTTGGTTTTGGTTTCTTTCTCCCCAGCCTGCAGATATTACTATTTAATTGTTGCCACTTTACATGCAGCCAGGGCTTTTCTTGGAAACGGGATAAACTGTGAGTGAATTCTCTTTGGCTTGGGAAGGATGTACTGCCAAGGCCAGCAAGCAGGTTTGGGACCAGTGAAAGGAGGAGTGATACCAATGATACCCATTTACACTTTTTCTGGATTTGCCAGCCCAACTGGGTCACACACCAGTTTGCAATCAGTGAAGGTGTGAAGAAGGTGGGTAGTGGTGGGGAAAGTTGATGTAAAAGTGGAGTAGAGGAAGCTGATAAAACCCCTTGTGTTTTAGTAAGGTCTTAAAATCATGTCTTATGCTATAAGTGTGCTTTAATCTAACAAAGCCTTAAAAAATATTCTAAACTCTCAAAACAAACCTCTTTCAGATGGTTTAACTTCACCTGCAAGGTCCAGCTACAGCTTCACGTTTCCATGGGTTACAGGAGAAATACCAGCTGTTTTACTGAGGCAACTTTAGGGTTTGTCTGTGCCACTGGGACAATAAGAGCAGTACCTGAAGGGATGGCCTTGAGATCTTGTCTCTTTTTATAGGAGGTCTGTATGAAACTTAGAAGATTGTCTAGTCTCGTCTAGTGGATGTTTCCTTGCCAGTGGCAGGGGTATAGAACTAGATGATCTATAAGGTCCCCTCCAACCCAAACCATTATGTGACTCTGTGATTCTATAATTCTGAGACAGGCTTGTGTCACTGTACCCTGATGTCATGGTCATCTCTAGGCTTTGTCTTTTTCACACAAGCCTCAACAGACTAGCTGGCCATCTTGATTTGAATTGTTGCCCATTACAGCTCAATTGTGCTCCCTGATCAATCTGTATGACAAGCCTGTCTGTATGACAGCCTGTGTCATCCAAAATGAGATTAGTCATTTGCCTACATTGCACAAACACAATGTTGACTTGATGTCTCTCTGATCCCACTCCTGAAGCCAGATAGAATGAACCTCTTTGACCTTCTGGGCACATCAGAGCTGTTCAGTGTCAGTCACATCTTTCTAGGGCAGTGAATGCAAAAAAAATTAATACCATTGACATTTTATTAGCTTGAAGGATTATACTTTCAGCAACATTCCAGAATACAGTTTATCTACAGTGTATTATCTGTTACACCCACATTTGAATTTCAATAGTCATCAGTTCATAAGCAGAAACAACTTCAGAGAAAACAGGGATGGCATTTATCATGTTGTGCTGTTTACCACTGGAAAGAAAATAGGGGAGCATTCCTATTCTGTCATACCTATACTCTCTTTGTCACATTATAGTCTCTTGATGGATAGCTCTGCTCGTTGCTTTTTTCCAGCTTTTGTCCACACACAGAGGTAAAATTACTGAGCACAAAGGCAGTGCTATGGAGGGTGCCAGTTAGGTCTTTTGGGTACTTCAGGGGCCAGTGCTGTTTTTCTTGTCCTTCATCTCACATTTTGAGCTGAAGCTTTCTTTTTCTGAGTGCCTATGCATTGCATAGCACAAAGTGTGCGAAAGGTTTTAGATAATTCTGCCAATATTAATGCCCTCTGCTGCAATTTCCTCTTCCATGATGCTGAGTGTGCTCTATCCCCTGAGCGCACTGAGAGCTCTCATCTGGGGACTGGCTTCCAGTCAATGTTTAATGTTGGTACTTTTGATACCCCTGTTGAACTGGTGGTCCGGTGTGATCTCTGGCCCATATTTTTGGCCATGAACAGTGAGATAGAATAACTTAAAAGTAAATAATATTGTAACTCATTTCTTGATCTCTTATTTCGCTTTATGAGCATGGGGAAGGGCAGAAAGGAAAAGATGCAGGCTCATGTGCTTTTTTACACAAAGATTGCAAGCTAAAAATAGGTAGTTGTTACTCCTCACAGTATTTTCTGGTGTTTCTGATATGTTTCCTCACACTTTTGTGATAATTTTTTTCTGCATCATGGAAACCAATCAGTGTAACTTCTCTGTGTGTACAGATGCGAGGAAGAATTCTGTTGCATCCCTTTTCCCTCTCTCTGATGCAGGAGACAGAAATCAGAGAAAAAAGCTTTCAAGAGAATAAGGGAATGGCACCAAAACCAATACTGCAGGAGGCCTGGGGGGTAGCAGAAGGCTGAACAGAAGAGAGCACAGACAGACTTCAGAGAGGGAAGACATAGATTCTACAGCAGCTTTCAAAGAAGCATTTTGTTAAGATTTAATGAGTTAATCACGGCATGCTAATTACTGTTAATGAAAAGATTAAAAATAATAAAAGCAATTTATCTCATTCCAAAATAATTAGCCTTAATAACTTGTTTGTACAGCATATAGAAAGAGATTTTGATGGGAATACGCCCAACATCTGTGTATGCATAGTGTATATATCAGCAATAAGTTCGTCTAAAATGTCTGACAGATGTGGGATCATCAGCTTTGCTGAGACTTTAACAGGGTTCCAGGGATCTGAGCACCAAATTACTCCAATTTTCTGCCAGGTTTGCAGATGCTCATATTTCTGAAAATGAGGATCATCTCTCTGTATTCTCCCCTATGCATGTATGTTGCGTTAGTCCTGCTCTGTGTCTAGCGAAACTGAAGAGATGTTAAGGGACTTCATCAGGATGATTAGGGAACCACGGTTGGACTTGGGATCTGCCTTCCTGGCTCCTGTGGCACAATTTATGCAGGTTTGCCATCCTGCACATGTATCACAAGGCTGAGTAATAATACTCTTCTGATAATACTGATAAGTGGCATTAATTCCCTTTGGGATTGTTGTGAAGTGACTTAGCTGGTATGTAATTCAGTTTCTTTACACTCAAGGAAAAGTTAATACAGTACTTACTGTTGCTTGTATTCAGTCATTACAGCAGTCAGTCAAATCACTGGTAATGCAAGCTGAGGGGTACAAGTGTGAAATGGTAGGGATTTCTCATCCAGGTGTCTTGAGTAATTGAATCTACAGAGAAATCTTGCTGACTAAAAATGGGTAAAATACTATTACCATCATTATGGCCCTTATAAAATTGAATGAATGATAAAGGTGCTGAGGGGGATAATGAGTCTAGGTGAGTGTCACCTGTGGAGATTCCTGACTGAATATCTCTGCTTAAACCATTCACTTGTTGATGGCTCTGACTTGCACATTTGTTGCTATCCTGGCTACTGCTGGAGAACCGGGCAGTCTAAGAAACCTGAACAAGAAGTGCGGGCTAGCACTCTGCCTATTCCTCTGCATTCAGCTCTCCCACACACAAAAGGGACGCAGCCTTTTTCCGGCTGTCCTCCATCGAGTGCAAATGTCTCCAATGACAGCAGTGTAATGGACCCTCCACAGCAAGCAGGGCACATAATCTCCTCGTTTCTGCAGGCTATATTGAACAAGCTGCAGCAGCAGCACGTGGTTAAGCTTATGCAGGACATAGTCTTTATCCTGAAGGAGTCTCATCAGAGTTGCTCCATTGCAAATTGTTTTTAGGTGGAGATATCATCCACTGCACCTGGGTAAGCGGGGTGGGAAGCCTCTTAAATAGTGTGATGAGGGTTAGGGCTAGTAGGCATGACCAGAATGAGGAGAGTTAGGGCTGTGGTGGTTTTGCCATCTTTGTGGTGCTATGAGGATGCCTGCCTCAGGTCCTTTGCTCAATCTCTGCTGAGATTCCTAGGCTTCATCTTCTGGGGTATTGCTGCAGTTCAGGCCTTTGGTGGAGTTTTGGTGATTCTGATGCTTAAGAACTACAGATATTTATTTCAGGAGTCTTACTTGTCTCTCCCTGGTTGGCTGGCTCTTGCAACTGCACTTATCTTGCTACCTACTGGAGTTTTGGCTGTCTCTATTTCTGTTAAGTGTTCCCGCAATAAGCAAGGGAGTCTCATGTACTTGCTGCTGCTCCTTTTTTGCCTAGAAATATCTTCAGCAGCTCTGGCACGTTTCTACTGTATTAGGACAGCTTCTCAGCTGGAAAGTGCTATGGGTTACCTTGTCTACCAGCACAACTGGACATGCTCCCAGGACCCTGGAAGCAGCACTGTGGATGCGATGCAGAGGAAACTGCAGTGTTGTGGGGTCCGCAACTACACAGACTGGCTAAAGGCATCAGCTTCTTGGCATCTTCCAGCTTGTGTCCCCAAAAGCTGCTGTAAGGAGAAGCATTCTCACTGCAGGGGAGACTTGGACCACTTGGAGCAGCTTTCTCTGGAAGGCTGCCTAAAGAAGCTGGAGGATCGATTGTGTTTTGCCATGCTGTACGTGTTTTGGTGTTGTATTGTGCTAAGCATCTTGGAGCTCTTGGCTGGTGTCAGCAATGGTATCCTCATGAGACATCAGCCATTCCATGACCTCCATATTCTGGAGTCATCTACCTTCTGATAGGACTGCAGGAACTGGCTGCTTTGCTGGACGTGCTACAAGTTTCCTTGGTTTTGTACTACTTTGTGGTTGCATTGGAAAACAACCTTTTTAAAACAAATATTTGCATGTAAATCAAACTAATTGATCACTGCTGGATTTTTTTTCTTTAATGTCATGATATAAGACCCGTTCTCCCACAGTTCTTTTTTTTCAATAAGCATCCTATATCTGAAAAACTTCTGGAGATGGGTCTTCAGCATGTACAGACACAAAACTACTGTATGTGAGTGCAGGGGAAGCAGTAACAAAGGGCATATTGGGCTCAGGGCAACCTGTTGTGAGGCCATGATTTGAACTTTTGGACTGAAGCTTAACTGTACTAGAATCTTCAAGAGTAATTAATGTGCAGATTCATCCACCTTCAAACTTGTCTTTAATGCTTTGGTTTTTCTATAAGAAGCCCTTTGAATAAAGTTTAATATTTGTTTTCCTTTTTCTGCCTCAAATGCTGGTTTTAGAACTAACTTATTCTTCAGTGAAAATACATGTCAGTTTTTGAAGTGGCATGAGGGTACAATCTAAATAGGTTTGACAGCAACAGAGTAACTAATAAGATGATAGGCAGCAGGAGGTATAGCAGTCTTGGGAATTGTACAGGAACAATTCCCAAATTACAGAGGAATAAAATCTGTCTGTATTTATTCATTTATTTCATGACAGAGCAAGGAATGAGTCAATTATTTTTGCCAGAAAAGTAATGTGGGGTCAGGTGTGCTTGAATTACAAGAGCAATGACTGCTTTTTCTTAAGGTATGCCTGCCCTTCTCTTAATAAATCCTCTTTTTACCCATTTTCTGTCGGTCTCACTCCAGCCTGCATGTGCTGAAAGGGACTGAGTAAGCATAAGGTGTACTCATCTGCTTGTTAATGTAGGTGCTGGTGGTGTTTAGAGAGGTCCTGGCAGAGCCTCTGCTCTATCTGAGTTGGCCTGTGCAGGGTGTGCTTGTATATGTGTCTGTTTGTGAAATGCACTAAGCCTCACTGCTGACCTGGGAATGGGAACTCCAGCAGCTTTTTCCTTTGGTAAGTGTATGTAGGGAATCTCCAGGGCTTACAACTACACCTCATTAGGTTTTGCTCGACTGGAAACAAAGAAAATGCTGGGGTCACTAAAACTCCTGGACAAGGCAATTCCTTCAGTACTTGAAGTAATGGTCAGCTAAATCATTATTGCTCTAAGTTTTCTACCAAATTTCAGGTAACTTACTGCAAATTTCAGATGCTAAATCACCAGATACTGATTTTCATGAGCAGAAAGGAAAAAACCCCAGAAGGACATTAAGTCACTTCTTTCATGCTAATTATTAACTTTGTGAAGATCTAACATGAAATACACTGCAGAGTTTCTTCAGTAAAAAAACTGCAAAAAACCAACCAAATGAAAAAAAATCTGCCAAAAAGCAAACAAGTCCCCTACCCCAAACAATTAAGGTATTGATTTAGATAAAAGAAAATAACTACTTCATTAGGTGTTGGTAGTTCTTAAAAAAAAAAAAGAGGGAATGTTCCAAAGTAAATAAAATAAATAGTTGTGTCTTTGAGTAACGTAACAGAAGGAAACATTTCTTTCATATTGCTTGACAGGAGATGTGTGTGGCAGTGAATGAAGTTTGTCTAAATAAGCATCACAACTCTATGGTACCCTGGCACATAAATGTTTTGTAATGCAAAGTTATTGTTATGATGTTAAAAAGATGAAGTGACAGCAACTGGCCCAGGGGGAAAGAGTTTGTTGGAGAAAAAAAGTGGAAGAGTGGAGTGGATGCAGTACATTTTAACATCTGCCTTTATTAAGGGGGTTATTTTTCTTCTCATATCTTATACCTTACAACTTCTTTCACAGTTTCTGAACCAGTCTCTTAGAGGGTAGTGCCCATATTTTTTATCACTAAGTAATAATTTCAAGGTTATTAAAGAGAGTTACTTATGTGGATGTCCTCATCTGTTCTCCTGTCTGCTAAAAGTTAAGGTCATGCATGACTCCCTCTACTCTTATTGTACTAAGAAAATGATAAGATAAATATGAAATGAATTAACTGGGCGTTAAATATATGAAATTACTTTTAGTAGTTATTTTTTCCCCACATACTACAGCTATGAATGGTTGTTAGTAGAGATTTATGAGACAAACTAATAGATTTATTACCCCTTTGGTGTTGAGCAGTTTGATTCTGAATAGTTACTTCTGGACACGAATAACTTCTTTTGAAATAAAAATGGTGCTATTTCTAAGTAACTGCACTTTATTTCTGTGTTATAAGATACCTAAATCCTTGGGTACTATTGCATTCTATGCATTTTGCATTCTTCATTCTGAAAGGATCACCAGATGTTTTTCATAATCTAAAAAAATGAGCAGCTGTATAGGAAGGCAGCAGATGAATTACAGTTAACATTTCTGAAAATTGTGTTGCTTTGGATTTGAAGAGGAAAAACTGATGTCCAGTGCAAAGCTGGAAATATATTCCGTGATTACTCTTTTGTAGAGTTCATATATATATAAATCATCTATTCCATGTGTGAATTGGTGATTATACTGTGATGTCTTTCTTAGAAGACAAGAGTCATAAAGATAAAATGATTGCTGAAAGGTAAAAAACATTATTTCGTCTCTTTCACAACTGTCTTTCTATCTTTCCTTCTTTCTGTCTTTTTTCCCTAGAAGTCTGTCTTTTTTTTTTCATTTTTCCTTTATTGTGAATGATGGCTTGATTTACCTCTGAGTAGAACATAATTCAGATTCTAAATTATGAGTTGTTCTTCATCAAATCTATTGGTTTTTTCAGTTTAAAATTAAATTTTCTCTCACAAACACAAAGTAGAAAGATCTGGGTTTTGCTAGAAGCTGATTGAAGACTCAGTCCCTGCCTGCCTCACATAGATATTGTTAAGTCACTTCAAGTGACTCTTTAATTGAAGTTATGACTTTTGTAGTCTGTTAAATCCCCCCTCTCCCTTCCCCATACACTGAAGCAGGAGGTTGTAGAGTTACACTATGTATTTTGTTGAAAATTTGGGCTTGTGGGGCTGGGCTAGGCTCACCTACATGGTGGGATTATACTGGATAAAAAAGAAGCTGAGAGAAGAAATGAAGCCTGACACTAAAATATCACAATACCATCCTGGAAGACGACACAATAGCAGCCTAATTTTTGACTTAAGAAGTACAGAGAATGAGCTGAACTACTTATTAAATTATGTCAAATGATCAGCATTCATTTATTAAATGATGTAAAGTGAAATTCAATTAGAGCAAGTAAGTGATTACATTATGTAAAGCAATTTTTAAAACTAGGTAATATGATCACCCTTCATTTATTACATTAGGTCCAGAATATTGGATATTGGCGCTATTATTAAATTCATGAAAATGCTTACAATGACGGACTAGTTGAAACAGAGTTTGCAAGTGAAGCCACTCCTTCTTGCATTTCCTTTTTGGTATGGATTATGCTGGTATTATTTTCAAAGTGAAGGCTCAGATTTTACTATAACATTGTTCTTATAGGTAAAATCTTATAAATTATGTTTACAAGTAATGTTTACAAGACATCCAAAACAGGGAGAAAAGGACCACCAATTAACCAGCTGGGCACTGGGGACGCAAGGGAGAAACTGGGTACTAAAATTGCAAGCGTATGGGAAACATGCGAATGTATTTTGGAAAAAAATACCTTAATATCTTTCTACAAGACTAGATTTTCTATTATGCAGACAGATAGGATGAAACAATCACAGTTGAAGATTTTATTGAGGCTTTTTTGGAATGGGAGAATGAAAAAAATGTCATCCTGTTGTCCCCACACAGAGGCTGAAATTGCATACTACTCTATTAGCCCATTTCCTCATGATTATATTGAGTAAGGCAAAAAAAATTTTTTCATCATATCTCTTAAAATGGCCCCTTCTGCTACTCAACCATTCATGTTGTAGAGCTGGATTGAAAGTATAAAAAAATATTAGAACTAGGTTTCATTATTAAATGGTCTTCTTTTTTCACAGTACTTAGTGAAAGAGTATTTGTCTAAGGACTCAAATACTAGTTTGTTGCTGAAATTCAGGTATTTTTGTGGCCAGAACTTTTTTAATGTCTTAAAGAATGTGTGCTTACTGGATGAACCAGGTGCAAAATTCTTAGGACTGTACAGAATTCTAAAATGAATCTAGGTGTGCAGCTTTGTGCTGATTACTTGCAGAGCTGTGTGGGAGCAAACAGCATTCCAAATTTTAGGTAAGTTACTGTGCAAGTGGCTCAAAACAATATGCATGTAGTAAAGGTACCGGATTTTAGGATGTCTGGAAGTGTTATTTTAAATATGTGGAGTATATTCCTTGGCTGACAGAAGTAAAAAAACCTGATTTTTTTGTTTTGCTTTTTGTGGTTCCCCTCTGCTCTGCATATGATTTTCATGCAGGAGTAAGCTGGCACGTCTGTGTGAGAGAACCTCTGTAATTTCATTTGAAGAAAAGTTTATTTTCTTTCCAGGGCACTTTGGTCTGGATGGAAAACAATGTAAGAGTGTGTTAAAGGTCGCAAGATCACACAAAGATAAAACAGGAAATTAAATAGGGTTATGGGAGGAGAACCAGTTGGAGTTGGGCTCTAATTGAGGAGAAAATGGTGAGAGGAATGAGTAATGCAATAGTGTGAACACAACAGCAACAACTATGCAAAGTAAAAAAAAAACTTTTGGAAACAGAAGTTTTTTATCTCTGTATCTCAGTAATTATAGTCTTCTAGTGCTGTTAACAACTTGAGGTTAAAAAAGCTGTCCACAATGAAATTTTGAGATTGTAAAACACACTCCTTAACCTCTTGCCATAGCAACTCCTGAAATATCTAGCCACAGACTGCCTCTCTAATTTGGTATGGTTTCAATATATTACCTTCCCCAGAAAATTTTATTTAAAACTTTTAAAATGATGAGCTTCAACATTATATAAGAAAAAACCCCATGTAAATAATCTTTTATGTATGGCAAGCCATGGTTTTTTTTGTCTTGTAGTTTGGGAAATGGATCAGCACGTGGCAGATAATCTGTGAAGTGTTTGTAAGTACCTTGTTTAGCATTCTATTAGGTCAGGTAGCGGAAAAAAAAGAACAGTGTACAGTAGGCATAAAGAAATATTGAAATTAAAACTAGGCTTAGATAGTGTATGTGAAAAATGACAGTGAAATATGATAGCGATTAAAGAAATTTATTTTAGCAGTTTTAATATTTAGCTGCCTTGTTTTATGCAAACTTATAGCCATTATTATCTCCTGGCCTAACTAGAGGATCAGAAGAGACTCAGAAATTGATGACCCTAAATTAATACCGTGTAGTCATTTCTATAAATTAATTTTATAGAGCATATTTGCAGTGCCTTGTATAAACTGGAAAATCAGGATAGTAAAAGTACTGTCACTCTCTGAGCTAATAAAATCTTCAGTGGCAGCTTACTTTTCTGAATGAAGGACACTGTCATCAGTCTCATCTAAGGGAAGAAGAAAAACACAACCAAACCCCCAAACAAGCAAAGGAAAAACCAAAGACCAAATAACCCCAAACCAACAACAACAAGAAAAAGCAGTGGAAAAGCTTTTGAAGGGAGAGTGGATCAGAATGATTCTCTCACTCAGCCCACCCATGTAATGAGGGCCAGGGAAGTCCAGGCCTTGCTGACACCACTTCTCCTACCTCATTTTTCACTTTTTGGCGTATGATGGCAGCTGGCACGTGTCCTCTGAGAGTTGTGTGGGAGTATGACAGCATCTAGTACAAGTATCATCGCTTCCTTGCTGATGATACACAGTCCTGACTCCTCAGGGCTTTCCATCCTTCCCTGCATTAAAAGCTTTTTCAGTTGCTGTTTACATGAAGATTAATGGTTTAGGCATCTGGGAGGTCTGATTGAGTGTACAACAGGATTTGTGCAGGTAGGTTTAGGAAGAAGCAAACCCACTCTCATTAATAAGAATAAATTATTTGAAACTTTTCTGACTAAGCAAGACTGGAAGACTTTGTATTTTACCTAGATGTCTCAAATACCTAATGAAAATACCTATAGGCAAAATACTCTCATGCTGAAAAAGGATAATGCTAAAAAACTGCTGTGCCTTCACTGCACCCCTTTGGTTAATATTGTGCTCTCTCCTTTAATCATACCAACACATAAAATAAGTTTCAACTCTGGGTCCAGGTTATCAGGGGTCAATATCTAGCTGTGACTTGCTGACCTTGCTGTGTGTCCCTTCAGACCAACTGCTAGCTTCAGTAAACTTGGATGACCAAGGCTCATGATGCCATGAAATATATGACTAGCTGATCAGAGTGCAGCAAAACAAGGGACTCTGTTCTTCTTTGCTATGTGTTTTAGTCTGGGATAAAAGGAAAGGAATTTTGTATGTTTCTTCGTTAAAACAGACTTTTCATCCTGCATTAGGCAAAACTCCAGGGAAACAACCTTTCCCCATCCTTAATTAATCCAGAGAGTGAGCAGGAGGATGACTAGACAGATGGGACATAATTTGAGTATGGAAAAATTGTCATCATCCCTCTTTAATTAGTGTTATAGGATGGCTCTCTTCAGATATAAGTAGATATGACAAAGATGTGTTTCACATATTCAAGAGGGTAATTAAACTGCCACATGCTCAAACCAATATACATACAGATCTGATTAAAAAGCTGACTCTCTGAAAACAATGATGGATGAGGTTTTAATGCACATGGGTATTAGGAAAGCAGCAAGAAGGGATTGCTATGAGATGAATTGCTGCAGTTCTTGGTTGTAAAGAGAAAAAAAATGGGAAAATATATTAAATTTAAAAGAGGGAAAAGCTATAAGGAGGAACTGAGGACACAAGAGGATGAATTCATGCTGTATAGTTTAAAATAATGCTTTAATTATAAAGACAGAGGAGAGCAGGCATGCTGTACCAGTCATCAAACCAAAACATATATCTCTGAATAGTTATGCAGTATGCTCTGTGCAGACTGCTTTTTCACTTCCAGACCATATGGTTGCTCCTCAAGAAAGTGTGGTAGATTAGGAGTGTGTATTTCTGGTGATGAGTTTTAACATTTGCACAAAGACAGGCCAAAAGGAAACCCAAAGCCTTCAGGTGCTCCAACAGGTCAGGAAACTTTTGGTTCCTGCCTTGCTTTTGACAGTGTTTTTACCTAGCAGTAAAACCTTGTTTTGCCACTTTAAACAGTAAAATCGACTAAAATGATTTTTAGTCTGACTGAATTTGCTGACTGAATTCTTGCTTTAGCCTGGTGTCCTCTGGTGAACACTATGTGGACTCTTTGAGACACTGCAAGAGTAAGTGATCAGGGAAAGAAGCCTGCAGAACTTCCCAAGTTGATCTGTGCACTGAGTGGATACTTTGCCCATTTGCAGGTCTATCAGCTCATACAAGTTGATTGAAGCCTTTCTGAAGGCAGCTCCCTTCATGAGACAAACCTTGAAGCTGTTTTGACATTTGGTCTCCAGCTACTGTCACTGTGTTAACAGAATGGCTGTTGTGACTCCACAGAATGAACTCTGTCTAATTGCTCTGAGGTAACGTGGAATTGTGTTACTGCAACACTAAAAAGGTTGTGGAATGAGCTTGGTAGGCAAGAGAATTAAGGGAAAACAGGACTTAAATATAGCCGTGGTTTCTGTCAAAATATTGAATAAATCTACTTGCATGTGAGAAAGTCAAAAGAAAAACAAATGCCAATTCTGCTGGTTAAGGGAAGGATGGCATGCCAAGTTTGTGCCCAGTCATATTGTTCTGTATTTTCTCTGTATCTGCTAAAAAAGACACTATATCAAAATAAAAAGCTTATATGGAAAGTAATGGTACAGTTGCTTTTATCTGTGAGATGTAAAAGGAGGCAATGCAAATGGTAAAATTTTTGCTCTTCCACAGATGCTTCCTCATTCGGTGCTCTTGGAGGTTTCAGCTGCAAATCTTATTTTTTCTCCTATTGTGAATCTTGTTTCATCATGCCACTTCACCTGATCATTTAATTTTTTAAAAGTGAATACTACTCAGTAGCAGATAAATATTGTTCCCTGACACATATTTAGCTTTACTTTTGACTTTATACCTGCATTCCTGGCAGAGGGGTGCAGCTAATGGGCAATTTGACAGTGCAGAATGACTAGATGACCTTTTCTTTTGTAACCCTATATTTTACTGGAAGATTATGGCAGTTCCTGGATTTATTTCAGTGGGGTTTTTTTCCCTCCAAATTAGATATCTAGTTACATTCTGAAGGCACAAATGGCCAACAGAAATCAGTATCCATTAAAATTGGACCTAGGGTTAAATAACTAAAGTAATATAGAAAATCCCTGGAATCTGCTTCAAATAGAAATTTCAACTCCAGACACTCAGCCAACAGAATTGCCCTTTTATTTATTTCCTGCCACTTTCATTATGATTTATTCTCTTCTATATAAATAATCCCTGTACTGTACCCGGGGAGTTGTTTCATTTTTGGGAGATAGAAATCATTCATTTCCTGCCAATGGAAGCTCATAAAACAATATATTGACAATTACAGCCAGCTGAGCTGGTGATTATGAGATTAATTATTCTTGTGAGTGATGGCATTTAGCTGCTTTAGGTTTCCAGCTCTGTTATGTTGGGCATTTTCTGCAGACAGGAGGCATCTTTGCAGAGAGCACTGCACTGGACATGGGGTCAGGCCTGTGCTGGGGACTCACAGCTCTTCTCCAAATGGGCTTGGGCGTGATAGGCTTAGCTCTGGGATTTGCAGCTGATGGCCCCCTGACAGCTGACATTTTGTGAAAATGCCTCTAGTACAATTTGGGTCACATGCTATCTTTGGAAAGGAATCTCTCCGTTTTATATGTGGGTAGGACGTTATTTTCACTTTTATTCACAGTAGGTTATTCAGGATACCCCACAGGTAGCGGTCACAGGTTTTCCCTGCAGTTACCATGAGAAATTAATGTTATGACAGCTGTGTTAAGAAGCTGTGTTAAGAAACTGATCTGCAGAAAAACTAAACAGTTTCTCAAATATTTAGGACCACATGCTAGTCAGCAATTATACTAGAAATCTGAGTAAATGAACTAAACCAAAAGCCAGTAAAGTAACAAAAGCACCCAAATGTGAGCCACTGAGCAACCTTTCTGAAGAGATAAAGCTTTCTGAGACAGATACAGCTAAAATACTCAAGACTCAAAAGTTAGGAATGCCTGGACAAATATTTTTTATTTAAATTTTTTAAGCTAAATCAGCTCATTTTGACTGAAAAGGATAAGGAATTGGTCTCCAGAGTGGCTTAACTGACAGATCCATGCAGGACGTGGCAAGCCCAAGAAGACGAACTACAGCCATGGGTCTTCCCGTGTCAAAAACACAACTCTTGTTTGTAGTTAACAAAAAGGTAGTTTATTAAAAAAAGCAATCTTTAAAAAATTAAGGAAAATCCAAACCACAACCTTAAAAATGCAAAATACCAAAAATAAAATAAGAAAAATCGAGTGTGGGGATTGGAGACCCTGAGATGCCGGCTCGGCGAAATGCCCACGGCAGAATCCCTGCTGCGCCGGGCTTGCTTCAGCTAATCCAAAGCAAAATTCCTTATTAAAGTCTCTTTGGTAGAGATAGAGGCCAGAAACCTCAGCGCAGGGCTTTTCCCACAGCTAGTCTGAAGGAAAAGAAGCACTCTCGGCACTGTGCAGGCACTTTTATAGTCCAGTGGCTCCTCCCAGGACCGCCCAGGACCACCTGCAGTCCTGCCCCCAAGGTCCAGGGAGATGGGTGCAGTCCCGCAGTGAAGTCCTGTGAGTCTACCAATGGCTCGCTGTCGTCAGGGGGAAATCTTCTGGCTGATGTCATCAGGTGGAAAGGCGGGAAACAATCCTCATTGAAATTCAGGCTGGCAAAATGCCAAGCTGCAAGCCAACGGTCTGTTTCTAAAAATAGCCTATGTGCCACATCAGGGGAGTTTGGTGTCCCTTAATATCTAAGTTTAGGATCCAACCTCAAGGGATTCACTGAACTTTACAGTACAAAGAAAACTTATAAAATTAGCTAAACCACACAAGGAACCTCATGAACTAGTGCTCAACTTTTACATCAACATAGTTTAACAATTTGTCTTCATAAAACTGTTTTTAAAATACACCTTTAACAATAAACTATTTGAACACACACATTCTCAACAGCAGTCTTAAAGAAACTGGTTTTCAACCCACACTCTTAACAATAAACTTGATAAACAGGTTTTTAAACATGAATTCTAATAACCAAACTTTTTATAAAGTGCTAACAATTTCTTAACTGGACAACTTATAAATTAACAAACAATTAAATTCATAAACATTATTAATTAACCCCCTAATCATTGAATAATTAATATGTGAAAGCCAACTCATGATTTTTATTTACAACAGTCGTCTTTGACCTATATACAGGCAGATTTGCAAGATGGAAAAAAAGTTCTGTGACTGAAATAGCTGTCCCAGAGCCTAGCTGTTTGGTGATGCTGAAGGCAGTTTCATTGAATAGGATGGATACTGCTCTAAAAGCCATAGGAGAGAAAATTTAAGCTACAATTTCCGTTTTTCTTGTCGGGGAAGTGAGTCACTGGAGATGTATTTGCTCCACACCTCATAAGATCCTTGCTTTCAAAGCACCTTTCTGGGCAGCAGCTGGTGGTGGCCAAGCCTGGGGTGAGCAAGTGGACAATGTGCATTGCATTGCTGTGGACCAGCACGGAGCACAAGGACACTATGGAGCAGCCCAAAGCCAAATGCCTGAGACACACTGATAAATGTTCCTGTTAAAGAGAATAGGGGAAGTGCTGCACTACATGAAGTATCTGCAGGCTGGGGACCTGACCAAAGAAATGGCAAATGTGGATGCCCAAATTACTCACTCAGCCTGCTCAGATGACTGATCTTGAGGCGATGTGCCCCCGGTGCTGAGTTACATCACATGCTCTGTGCACTGTCAGACTATGAGTGCCAAGCTTGGATTGGGACGACTCCTTTCCTTTGTGCCCCTTGTCACTGTCCTTGGAATGGATAAATTCCCAGAGTTTCCAGTATGTAAGAAAACATCNAAATTCCCAGAGTTGCCAGTATGTAAGAAAACATCACACAATGACCCAGAGAAATATCTGAGGACACTCCATGTTCTAGGTCTAAGAAAATTAGATATCATGTCATCATACAATGATTGCCCAATTATATATATCCCTGAGTGGAAAGGAACTATTTAAGAAAACTTTTATTACATATAATATATATATCTATAGTGTGTGTGTATATATATATAAAAAAATATATAATATATATGTATAAATATCTATATATCTATATCTATATATCTATATGAAGGAAGAGGGAGAGAGAGAGTGAATATATATAGAATACTTGTACCTTCAATTGTATTTTGCTTCCATGGGTACCAGACCTTTAAACCGGTTTAAATGTCACAGTTTTAGTCATTNCGGTGCTGAGTTACATCACATGCTCTGTGCACTGTCAGACTATGAGTGCCAAGCTTGGATTGGGACGACTCCTTTCCTTTGTGCCCCTTGTCACTGTCCTTGGAATGGATAAATTCCCAGAGTTTCCAGTATGTAAGAAAACATCACACAATGACCCAGAGAAATATCTGAGGACACTCCATGTTCTAGGTCTAAGAAAATTAGATATCATGTCATCATACAATGATTGCCCAATTATATATATCCCTGAGTGGAAAGGAACTATTTAAGAAAACTTTTATTACATATAATATATATATCTATAGTGTGTGTGTATATATATATAAAAAAATATATAATATATATGTATAAATATCTATATATCTATATCTATATATCTATATGAAGGAAGAGGGAGAGAGAGAGTGAATATATATAGAATACTTGTACCTTCAATTGTATTTTGCTTCCATGGGTACCAGACCTTTAAACCGGTTTAAATGTCACAGTTTTAGTCATTTCTGTTCTTTAATCTATATAATTACCAACTAGAGCATTATGAGATATTTAGTTACCTATTACATTTTGTTAAGGATGGCATTTGATTTAGCAAAAAGCTAATTATGGTGAGATCTTACTGGGGATCACAGGGGCATGATCTGGGGGGCAGATGCCAGAGAGCTTCTTTAGCAAGACTAGTATCTGCAAATGTAGTCAGGAGCTCTATCTTGGTAGCTGGTTTTATGCTGGGTCAAATAGGTATGCATCAAGTGTCATATTTTAAACAGGCAATGCAAGAGATAGGGAATAGTGTCAATGTTAAGGAAATGCAAATTAACAACGAAGAGGGGGTGAAAGTATCATCACCTCCTCCACTGATGTCCTTTCCCAGACTGCAGTTGAGAAGCCTATGCAAGTGTTTTACTGGCAGAAGCATTTAGGCAGAGGTGTGGGAGGTCTCTTAGGGGAAGAACAAACTTTCTTTAACTTCTAGAGTGCTTGGATGCTGTAGAAAGCCACGAAAATCTTTGGTTGTCACAATGGCAGGTGATGTTTTACATATGCACTCTATCTAAAGTCCCATGCTAAACTGTGTAAAGTGATTCAAGTACATCACGATGAAACTCAGAGAGTTCAGCCTCTGTGATTAGTCCACACCAGCTGTTCTGCTCTCGAGCACTGCAGTTATTTGTCAGGTAAATCTTTAAGAATTCATCCAACTGCAGGTGTTTGTTTTTTTCTTTTTTTTCCCTCTAAAATATGCTGTCTTTACAGTAGAAACATTTTCAAAACTGACATCTGGCCCATTGAAAAAAACCAAAGAATTGGTTTCAGCTATTACAACTAGCCTTAGCTCTCTCAATCACAGGTTTGTTTGTTTTTTTTTCATGTGAGTGTACAATCAGATTGTTTCTTTTTTTGAAAAATATTTTCTCATTCTCACTGATAGATGAAAATTTCATACAAGCTGTAGAAGAACGACAACTAAGTTCCAGTTATCCAAATGATCTCTCAGTGTGTCTGATTTGGCCCTTTCAAAGTTTCGTTGTAATTCCTGAGTCTATGCTGGGGTGCATAAACCTCTGGTTTGGATTGTAAAATGGAGACCTATGGAGCTGTTCTATAGTTTGGTAACACTGCACATATGAGAACAAATTTGATCCTGTCCTGCCAAATGAATGAATAAGAGAGAGTAAAATAGATTCCCTCACTTCGCTATGAGCTTGAATACTGCTTTAACTGGAGACAATGCACAGGCAAGGGTGAAGTTTATATTTAATCTTTCCTTCTTAAAGGTGTTTTGCCTTTAGGGAAGAATTTTCCTGATACTTCACTTTTAGTTTCTGTCCTTTAAAGGTACAGTTTGCTTTTCTGTGCAAATATTTTGTAAGCCAGAAATAGCTTTATTTGACACAAAATTGTATTCCCAAAGTTGTGCCAGTTACAGTAGAACAATTTTTAAGGAAAGGCAGGAAAGGAATTTTCCTTTGTAATGTTTAACCTTCTTCCAGAACGTCACAGTAAAGTGGGTTACAGTTTCTGTTCCTACCTCATGCCATATTTAATCAGGATTAGACATAATTCCAAACTGAAATAAAACGCACTTGTTCTGTGAAACCCCACAGTTTCCATTTTAATCTTTCTGGTCAGCAAATCAAACAGCAATAATTTGCCTCCATTTATCTCCAGTGTATGCACTTCTCATCTGAAATTGCTTGTTTCTTTGAACAAGCACTAATAAAGAAATGTTCATTCATCTGGAAAAACAATGCTGGAAACATTTCAGAGGAGAGCATTAAAATGTTGCAGATTTTGGTTATGACTGAGCTGGGCTGTATATAGTGGAAGCATACAAATATAAAGTGCTTTGTGCTCTGAAATGCTTATGGTTTAACATTGGCAAGGCTGGAGAGAAGGAGTGGTTTGACAGGTACAAGAGGAAAAGGAGCTGGACTAAAAGCCTTCGGTAGCTGCTGGTAGAGCATTGCTCTGCTCCCTCCTCTGTGCTACCCACTATGTCTTCACAACCATCTGCATGATCTGCTAAGGATGAAAAAGGAAGCTGACGTTATAGCTGTCAGCCGGATGTCTCCAAATAAATGCTGTTGTATTTACAGGTAGGAGGTGAAATGCAATATACTCCAATATTTTATCTGAAGCCATGAAGTGGAATATCTTGTCATCATGTTCGTAGTCTCATTCTTTGTGAAGAAAAGCAATTCCAAAAAGAAATGGAAGTATTCAGTTTTGTACTAGTCTTTTCTTACAAAGCAGTTTAAATCCCACATCGGTTTAAGTGTCAATAGAAGAAGTTGAATAACACTTGTCAGTGATTTACAAGTGCTGAAGTGTTTTTGATCTGATTAGTGATTATTTCATTTTTGGTCAGTTGAAGGAACCCTGTTAATAACAAACACTATCATGAGCTGTAAACATTTCAGCAGAAATAAAGGTATTTATTCACTTAAGAATGACTTCCTGCCTCTGATAAATTGAGAGCAATAATAAAGCATGACAGACTTAGCCAGTATATCTATGTACTTTTATCAAACAGTTTTCAAGATACTTAAAGTTTGGTGGTCCTGGGAGAGGATTCATGAACTACAGCACTCAGCTGCTAAGAAACGGTGTGATAGAGGAAAAAAAGGGTGCCATGAGGGAAAATGGCTTTTTCTTTTCCAATTTATAAATTTGATTTTATACATTTCCCATGAAAGGGAGAACAATATTTTAAAGATGCTGTAATTCTTAATTGAGTCACCACATCCTAGATCTGCTCAGTAATGTGGAGACCAGAAGTGTCACAATATCAGCAAACAGCAGAGAGCTTGAGGAGAATCCAGTGTATCACGGTACATAGCATACGGCTTTTTACCAGCTTGTTGATTTTGACATCAAAACATTTTACAGAAAATTGGAGCTTAAAATATATAGTCGTTAGGAAGATAGAAATAATAATCTAATTTAAATCTTTAATGCTAAACCAGTTATTTTGCAAATTAAGTTTCTAGTAGCAGGAGAAGAGCTTTTCTTCAGAATCCAGTCAGTGGTGGACTAATCCTGTACAGATTGTGTGGCTGTCCAAATGTGTGCTCAAAGGGTGAGAGTTGTCACATCTATGCATCAGCTTGGTTGCTTGCATTATTGTGGGATGCACAGACTATTTTATGATGGAACAAAAATTGCTTTACCTGAATGACAGCCATAAATTTTCAATGCATAAATGCAGGATACTGAATAGTCTGGGATACAACTACCAGTGGCTATGGTACACCATCTTTGGGGGAACTTTGAGAAGGGATCAACACCTCCATGAGAGCACCTGTGAGACAGTGTGGAGGAGTGTCTAGTAGTTTGTAGGTGTTCCACAACATTTTGAAAGTGGCTAGGGTTGCTGGTATTGGTCCTGAAAGCATAGTTCACTGGTTGGTAGCTAGTTGTATGTTGTTAATAACTAGGTGTTTCAATCCTGATTTAACTATGTTTATGTAGTTTAAACTTTGTAAGCTGAGCAGTTTACCCCTGTAATATATATGTGTGTATGAGTATATATATATGTCTGTGTGTATAATTTCTGATTTTGTGATTTATAACACATAATCATATAACCTCCACAGATATTTCCCAACTTCTCAAGTCTAGCCCCTCTTATGTAAAGACTGCTGTTTCTAAAGCAGTTACCAGTGTTCTTGTTTCTTCAAACACCAACCCACCTGTTTTTCTACGTCCTTCTTGTAGCTGGATGGCTGGAAGTAAACATGCAAAACTCTGATAATGATAATGTTTAGAGAGAAAATTTATTTCTACAGCATCTTAATATTTCTATGTATTAAATACAATTTTCTGCTAGCCTTTGTAGATGCCTTCTCGCCTGGTAAACTTACCTAGTTCAAACTGTGAATTTGAAAAGCGTACCTCCATGGAAGGAGACAAGAGATGCAGATGTCTGTGTGTTAGTCTCAAGTCTGACTCCTTGTGGAGTTCTGCAGCCAAAGGAGACCAGGCAGCCATTGAACATGTCCTGGTGTTGGCTGTGGATGCAGGGCCATTGTGCTGCATGAGGACTCCACAATGAATGCAATTTGAGTCCATCTGGACTGATAGTGTACAAATGTTTACTGCAAGTGTAATGCAAAATCTTGGAAAATCCAGGTTTATGCACCTACTGCCTTTCTATTTGGAGAGATGGGTACCTGCCATGTGGGAGAAAAGAGAGACCAAGAAATGCTTTGCACCCAAATGCACCCATAAGCAACACAGAGTGCAATTCATTATTTCAAATTTGTTGCAGTTCTTCTCAGTTCACCTAACATTGGTAAGACGTCTCTTAATAAATGGAAGCTGTCTGTCTGTTTCTTCTGCCCAGAAAAAAAAGGCAATAGTCCCTTTTGTTATTTTTCTGGTTTGTTTACTGCAGATATTAAGCAACAGCAAAGAGCAGAAACACTGGCTTTCCTTGACTTGTGGAGTTTCACAGCATCGGTTTTTTGCTGCCTTTGGCAAAGCTGAAGTAATCAGTGGAACAGATTCAAATGCTCAAATGAGATGCTTGTGCGCAGCTGACCTGGATGTCACTGTGGACAGTTTATGGTGCATTTAACTGCATCATTGCTTCACTTGCCTGCTTCTTCTTCTTTTTTTTTTTTATTTTGAGTGACTGGTTGAAGGGAGTCCCTAGATTTGATTGCGCATGAAAGAAATTACTGAAAGCTTCACAGCAAGTGCATGGGGAATTTGTTTTAGATTCTCAGGCAATCCAGCCAATCTGAACCTATATGCCTCATTAGTCAAAACAAATTTAAAACTCTTGGTAAAAACCTTGTTTATCTTGAAGCCGCGTTAAAAAATTCCAGTGTATGCATCTGTGGCATACTATTTATAAGACATCCTGTCCTTTAGTGGCCCCTCGCAGCCTTCGTGCACAGTAGAAGCAAGTTTACAACACCACGTATTTTCCTCCCAGGCTAACAGCTTTTGTCTTGATGGGCGTGAAATACTTTGATGTACCATATAATTCTTCTTTGCCTTTCTGTATGCAGGCTTGCACGTAGATTACTATCCTGGTTCCTGTAACTGCAATACAGATTTCTACCACGTGCTGACATGAAAAGTAAATAGTGGGACCCTCTAGTCTGCAACTTAGCCCTCCAGACAACAATTACAGCAGTTTGGCTGTAATGTGGAACTGTTTTGATCCTGGACTGCTTTATTGCCTCCTGTGCTCTGAAGAAAAGGATGCCTGTTGCAGAGCAGCAGACAACAGCACCAGCTCCAGACTCTGTCCATCCTCGCCTTTACACACCCCAGGGAAATCTAATGAGTCTTTTTATCACATTCTGTGTTCACCTGGTCAGACTCTAACCCTCAGTTTATAACTCCAAAATATCTATTTGTCTGAACCACACTCTGTAGATAATTACTCTTTCTTATGTGGTGGCTATGAAAGCTGATGACAGTGTTTGTGACCCTGCAGTGCAATTGAAATACAACGGATTTAATTAACTCTGAAACTTGCCACCTTAAGCCATCAGCTGAAGTGGTCCCCAGTTAGTGGTTTCCAGTTTGTGACTTTCTGTTTATGCTTTGCTGTCCAATGAGTTTTGCACCCTTGTTACAGCTCCCGCGTTTCACTGCGACAAAATACCATCGCTGTGGAAACAGTCTCTGACATAAGACTGAGCTGAGGACTTTGGTTTCATCTGATTTCTGTCCCTCATCCCACAGCTACTTTCTTTATGCTTTTCTGATTGGAGAACAAAGCACATACTGGGTCAGTGGTTGGCTGACTAACCGTTTTGAGTTTTTTGCAACAAGGTCAAGGCAACACTGGAAGCTTGTCTTTCTACGCCTACATGTGGTGGCCTCGGGACCTTTCTGTTCATTGGGTAACATCATTCCCACCAGAAGACTGAGAAAAGCTGAAGTTTCTAACAGCAAAATGAAGTAAATCCCTTTTACAGTCTTCAAAGCTCTAATGGAAAAAAAATAAAACTATCAAAAAGCATAAAGGTGTCCCTCAAATGGTTTTCCAATTAAGTATCTTATGCTTTGATTTAGTGACTTCCCGAGGGTTTTTTTAGATGTCTAGATTGCAAAACTTATTTAGGATCTTTGAATTTTTTTCCCTGTTTCTCCACCTCAAAACTTGTACTTTTGAACTATTACTTCCACATAAAATCCTACCTATTGTGGGCTTGTCAAAATCACTGATAGTGATTTTCTTACTGATAGTTACCACAGTAATCTTTTCCCTTTTTGGTTATGTCTTTGATTGCTGAAGACATGGGTTATAAGTTTAAGACCAAAATTCTGTCAGTTTACAGAGTCCCATTTCTCTCCATGTGTGACACTTATTCGTAAATACACTCAAACAATGAACTCTTTTCATTGCTTATCACATTATGCATTTAACTGAGCTTTTTTGAGAGAAGAGTTGCTCTGTTAGAATGGAGTTGGCTCATTGTGGTGAATGTGCATTGGAAATGAGCCTGAGAAATTACATAACCTTCATGGGATTTAAAGAGTAAGTGTTCTTACCTAGATTCATGGAGGGAACCCTGCAATTAGCAAGTGGAGCACTTGCTAATTAAATAAACATTAAATGCTGCAGTATATGACTTCATCAATATTCTCTGACCATCAGTGGGGATAGGGAAGGAAGGCAATTTAATGCTGATTGGAGTTAGTATCACATTTGCATCACAGGTGGTCATAAATATAGCTGACTGAATTATTCAATACTCATGAAGGAGTTAGCTTCTTGTTCTCTGCTTCTAGTGATTCACAAGCTTTGCCCAAATGAACAGTGTCTGCCGAGCCCCATTAAATCCATGAGGGAAGGGCATTAATTTCTGCAAATGTGTTTTACTACTGCTATGTATTTGCCAACTAGCAGAAGTTATTTTATGGGCGGTTCACAAACTGTTTACTTTGACTGTCTCCCATTTAGCATTCAATGAGTGAACTTGGTCAGTTTAAAGAGATGAGACTAGAAGCTTTTGGAGGCAAATAAATTTGGTTGAAAACTTTTATTTTGTGAAATAAGATATTTTTTATTGTAAAACTGAGGAGTGGCAAAAAAGTTAATCAAATTACACAATATATTTCAAAGCCATTAGCTGTTCTATCAAGAATATTTGTTCCCTTCCTGGAGTATTTGAACTCGTAACAGCCCTGAGTAAGTGAAAATGAAAGCTGACAAGCAAAAGTGAGATTTGTCATATTTTGACAGTTTTACTTTTGTTGGCCTAGATGAAAGCAACAGTTCTGCAGATGAGATGACAATGTTTGTGTCAAAAGTACACATTTCTTAAAAATAATTTTGACCAATTTGAATAATTTTGAATGCTTCTTTTTTCACATTAAAAAACTCCCCAAAACCTGCTGATTATGACTGGACTGCTTTAATTTTGAAACTAGGAAATCTTTCCACTAACTCCTCCTCCTTTCTGGATCTCTTTTTTTTAAATTCCAATTTACCACTGCATGACCGGTGATTAAATAATCTTCTATCTCCCACCTTTTTGTTTCCTGTCCCTTGTTCACTTATGGACAGCTCTTCATTTTATAATTATCTGGTGACAGCTCACACTAAAAGAGAGAGATGAAACAGATGTTTCATATACTTAAATGGACCATTACACAAGGAATATCTGGTGAATCAGAGCAGTAGTCTGTGTAGACCAGCAAAGTGGCATCAAGAAGAGGGAATAAATAGCCAATTTCTTTTGTCTGTACACTTGGCATTCCATGTACAGTTGTTGCATAAAGGGTGTTTTGTAACAGATCTCTGTTTGGTCTTTTTTTTTTTTTTTAAAGTAGTCATTTAAGGGACAATTAATGAAACTGTCTGAACCTTGAGATACTGACTGCCTCTAAGAGATCTTGTAGTGGTGTTTTCTAAAGTTTTGCAATCTTCTGTAGAAAGTAGCATTTTTGTGCATTTAAAGACAATCTTCTGCTATATTCAGTGAATACCTTGCTCTTTTCTTGTATTATTTTTTTTCTTTGAGGCAAAGGGAATACATTCAACTACGGTTCCTCAATTTGTTCTCACTTTTCTGTTTTGAAAACTTATTGACATCTATGTCAGATGTGTCTTTAAAGCAGATGATGTCATTCTTTCCTGGTGTTCATTTTAAGACAGCTGCTCCTTTCTCTTGATAGTATCCATGCACAATATGTGACTACAATAAATATGTGGGTATAACAGAAAAATTAAAACCCTTGTCTTATTCTCAGTACCTGCTTTCTTGAAGGCAATTTTTTTTGTGGGCTTCCACTGCACGTTAGATCTAGGAATGTGAAAAAACTTCCAAAAATAACTTCAAAATCTATTCTGAGATGTGGTGCCATATATTGGGCTTGCATTGTTCCTCTCACAAACTTTTTCCTTATTTGTTGGATCAAAACAAACATCTTTCTTTTATTTAGTTAAAAATTTCTTTCATCAAAGAATAACATCTATTTTGATAACAGAAATAAGCTTTCTTTTATGAAAGTAACATCTTTCTTTTATTTACTTAAAAATTTTAAAGGCTTTAATTCTCTTAATAAAAGAGGGGATTATCTATAATGCCTTGTGATACTGCACCTTCATAATATATCCAATAAACTTATTGAATAGCTAGTTTAAAATAAGAAAGGAAATATTTTACCTCATGTCATCCTTGCAAATTTAACTTTTAGTTGTTGTTCAAAAGGTCCACAGAAGAGAGGCTGGAAGATAGATACACTGGTACTTACTAAACATTATAAATCAGATGTAAAGTCCAACTCAGAAAGCTGTGAAGCTCTGTTATCCAAACTCTGAGATGTTATCTTAGAGCAAGTATCTGTCCCTTTGTTTTATTCTTCTTCAAGCAAGTGATGCTGCTGGTCTCATCTGCAAATTTATACATCATAATCTGTACGGATCTAAAGCAACTACTGACATATTGAAGATAAGCCTCTTGACCCACTGTGATTAAAATCATGAAAGCAGAGTGCCCTGGTTTTCAGCCAGGACAGAGTTAATTTTTTTTGTAATTGTGAGGCAGTGGAGCTTGGAGCCTTATGGGTGTGTCAGGGTTGTTATTCTAAAGCACTACATAGAGGTATAAAAAAGTTCTTGGATATCTACAACATTAAAGTCAGTAATTCCTGGAGCAAGCACAGTTGTATAAGCAGACCTTTTCACTAGATTTTTGCCTTCCTACTTAAAGTAGTCTGGGATAGGGGAGTAGCTAACTTACCCTGTACACTAGTACACCAAAATTGTCGTTTTTAGCCTGTGACTTTAGAGCATACTCAGACTGGAAGGTTCATGCACAACTAGTTATTTGTCATTAGATTTAAATGAGTAAAGTCTTAGGATGACTTATTTATTACGTTACTATAGTAGCCTTTCTTTAGGTTTGAAAGGATCTGCTGAGAAATAAAGAAAAATGGGTTGAATTTTATTTCTACAATCCTTTAACTGACCTTATATTTTTCTTTTCACCAATATCTTTTGTTAATGTACATTGCTGTTCTCCTTGCTGAAAGGAAGCCATATTATTGAGATGGTAGAGACTCTGTTCAAACAAAGATACCTACATGCATGACTTGAAAAGGGAAGCCAGAGAAATTTTTTGTTCCAATGTAATTGAGAATTTAATGTTTTGGGAATTAACTGGTCATTTAGGTAATGTTTATTTGCTTTAAAATATTTAGTGGACAGAATGAAAGAAACAGTTATGGAAGTATATGGTTATATAATTTCTCTTTATTTGCATATGGTTCATTGACCACTATCTAGAAATGTTAACCATTAACGAGAAATTGGCAGTTCATGAATCTGAAACAGTAATAGTTTGGCAGAAATTATTGTTTTCACAGAATGACAGAATATTTTGAGTTGGAAGAGACCCACAAAGATCATCAAAGTCCAGCTCCTGGCTCTGCACAAGACAGCCTCAAGAATCACACCATGTGCCCAGGAGTTCTTTCCAAACACTTCTTAATCTCTGTCAGGCTTGATGCTATGCCCACTTCCCTGGGGAGCCTGTTCCAGTGCCCAGCCACCCTCTGGGTGAAGAACCTCTTCCTGATATCCAACCTAAACCTCCCCTGACACAACTTCAGGCCATTCCCTCGGGTCCTGTCACTGGTCACCAGAATGAAGAGCTCAGTGCCTGCCCCTCCTCTCGCCCTCACAAGGAAGTTGTAACTGCAATGAGGTCTCCCCTCAGTCTCCTCTTCTCCAGGCTGAACAGACCGAGTGACCTCAGTGGCTCCTCATACGGCTTCCCCTCATGGCCCTTCACCATCCTCGCTGCCCTCCTTTGGACACTGTCTAATGGCTTAATGTCTTTTTTATATTGTGGTGTCCAAAACTGCACACAGGACTCAAGGTGCAAAGCAGAGTGGGACAATCCCCTATCTTGCCTGGTTGGTGATGCTGTGCCTGATGCACCTCAGGACACAGGTGGCCCTCCTGGCTGCCAGGATACATGGAAGTGCACAGAGGACTGTTGATTAATTGTGTTTCTATGGCAACATTTTGTACTGGCTATAGCAAGAGCACAGGAATTGGTAAGATTTTTATTTCTCCCTACTCTCTACAACAGCATATGATAATTCTGTAAATGTGGTCCTACAATGGTTAATATGTCGCTAGTTCATAGGTGTTTTAATAAACACCTGCTTAATTTATTCCTATGTCAGTGAACTATGTGATGGAGGGAAGTAAGAAATAATTGTAGTGCAGAAAGAATTTCTATAAAATGAAGGGTCTTCAGGAAGTATGGATGTGAGAAAGCTGAAGAATACGAAAAACCTGTAGGAGACCCAAGAGAGTAGATGTCTTGATGGCACTGATGAACTGTCTGGATTATCTAGTCACAAAACAGGTTTTACTCCAAGTTGCCAATATCCTGGAGGAGGAGATAAATCTTTGCCCAGTGGAAAGGTCAGAGGACACTGGTCTTGGTTCAGTGCTGCTGGAGGGTAGGAAGGCTCTACAGAGAAATCTGGACAGGCTGGATTAATGGGCTGAGGCCAATTGTATGAGGTTCAACACTAACCGCATGATCACTACAGGCTTAGGGCAGAATGGCTGGAAAGTGACTCAGTTGAAAAGGATATTCAGTATTAACTGAATTAATATAACATTATTAACTGGGGTATTGAGTTGCTGGAGCATGTTCAGAGAAGAGCAATGATGCCAGTGAAGTGTCTGGAGCATAAGTTTTATAAGGAGAAGCTGAGGGAACAGGGGTTGTTTATCCTGAAGAAAAGGACCCTAGCAGGAGACCTTGTTGCTCTCTACAGCTACCTCAAAGGAGGCTGAGGTGAATGTCAGTCTCTTCTCCTGGGTAACAGATGATAGGACAAGAGGAAATGGCCTCAAGTTGCACCCAAAGGAGATTTAGATCAGGTACTAGGAAAAATTTCTTCACTGAAAGTGGGGTTCAGCATTGAAACAGGCTGTCCTGGGATGTGGTTGAGTAACCATCCCTAGAGATATTTAAAAGATGTGTAGATGTGCCACTTGGAGACATGTGTTAGTGGTGGACTGGGAGTTCTGGGTTAATGGTTGGACTTGATGATTTTAAAGATCTTTTCTAACCTAAATGATCCTATGATTCTACGACAACACAAAATCTCATTTGGACTTAAATACAAAATCCTTCATCTATGCTATTACCACAAGCTTAAGTGGTCTTTTTACAGGTTCTGTAACTTCAGTAACAGGGCTCAGTTTTTAATCCCCTCAAGTGCTTTTCTAGAGCTTGAACATCACCCAGCTTCCCACTGTTCTCTTAACCATTATCATCTTTCACTGATTAAATTAATCTTATCAGGTACATCATAATGCTCCATTAATATTTTTTCCTGTTGAAAGGATATCAAGCCTTAATCATGAAGCATTAATTCAAAGTTGTAATCCAGCTAGCTTCCCAGCATTGTGCATATTGTTCTTTTTTCATCCAGTGGTTTATCTTTTTTAATGACATCTCAGAAATTCTGCCAGCCTTACTACTTAAGCAAAGTTTATGTGCCACTTCTTATCAAAGCTAAATGAGATCCTCATCTGCAGAGACATTTTCATGAGCTTGGATTGTTATTTGTCTGTTATTATTATTATTGGTTTGACAGAAAGCTGTCTTTGAAGGAAGCTGAAACCCAAAATATACTGATGTGTATGTGATAGAGCATTATTTGTTCCTTCATTTGGGACGTCATAATGCCTGAATTAAAATCTAGCCAAGCGCATAATGTGAGTACATTATGTCTTCCAGAATTGAGAAGATGCTCCATGAAGTATGCTTCAGAAGAGAATGAGAATTACTTTTGTAGTTAATACAGATGTTTGTAAGAATTTGAGATTTTAAATTATTCCAATCTGCATAATGAATTCCTTTGTTATTTATATATATTATATAAATATATATTAAATTTATTACATATATACATATATTCCTATAGCCGTGTTTAATTCATTTGGTCCTGTAGAGATGGCCCATATTGCTGAGTGGAGTCTATGGTTTTGATTAAGAAAAT
>VZRJ01003406.1:0-13238 GCA_013397565.1 Ptilonorhynchus violaceus | reverse complement strand
CTTAGTTGAGGCAAAGAGTCGGAGGGGTTCTCCTTATGTGTTCCACGAAATAGGTTTATTCCATGAATCGTCAGAGAAGGAGAGAACCCAGAACAATGGAAGGTTCAGGGTTTTATCGCAGGGGCAGTGGGGGCGGAGAGACAGCAGGGACCAATGGGTTGAGGGTCAGGGGGCAGAGAGAAGGTGGGGTAATACAACTTCAACCAATAAGGGCAAACGAGGGGAGGAGTAGGGTACAGGGATAAATGGGATGCCTGAGTAAGGGAGAACACTCTAGAACTGAACCTTATAAGGGAACAAGGAGTAACAGGCTGCTCGGTCACTCCTGTGGCTGGCTCAAACACCCCCAGCATTCTCTGCTGCAGGCTCAGCCACCTCTACATCGCAGTGGGAGAGACTGTATTGTTTTCTTCATAATGATCAATGAGCTTGAATTTTGCTTGAACAATGCTTTTGCTTAGCTGGGCTAAGCAGAAAATTGTATGAGTGTATTAAATAAATAAGAAGATGTTCCTTAATTGTGCAGAGGATACACCAGTTTTAACGATTTTAGGAAGAGTCATTGTATTAATAAAATTTTGCATCAGGAGATTACTTTCCTGTATTACCTCATTATGGGTAAATTTATCACTTTTGGGGGGAGGGCTGTAGAGTTTGGGAGAAAATAGAACAGAATTAGTTTAATAATAGAAATATTTGATATATAGGTATTTGTCTTTGGAATGATAATTGTTCCTAATTTATTCTGGTTTTGCTGTTTGTTTGTCTTAGAGAATTGCTGCCCCTGACATAAATGTCTCCCACTTGTTGGAAGAGTATGCAATGTTTTTCTCAGTTAGGCTCACAATGAAGTTGTGAGTCTTCAGTTGTTATTATAGTGTTTGTCAAAAGTAAATCATCTAGAAACTAAAAATGCAAATTTTTACATTGTGAGTAATGTTAAAGTGTGTTGGTAAAGTAGACAAGGAAAACAAGGAAACAAGAAAAACAAGGAAACAAGAAAAACACGGAAATGTTAGTACTTTTGTTTCAGTTTAAGGAGTGTCCACCGTGTACAGAAGGTCATTGTTACCTTGAAAAAGGCAGGTTATGATTGTTTATTTTAATCATTACAAATAGAAAGTTATGTTGGTAAAGCAATTGTGAATTAATATACTTTCCTTCTTATATCTGCAGATTTTTACCAAAATTTTGGAGTCTATAAAAGCAGCAGGGTAACTCTGGAACTTCAGTTTTGCTTTCTGAACAGAATATTCAGCAATGAAAACAGACTACTAAATTAATTGATCTTCTGGCTATGCACATGGTGGTAATTTCTTCATTGCTGTTTGGGGGTTTTTCTTCCTTACCCAACCTGCTGTTTTTGCAGTTTGAGCTAACTGTTCAGCTATCCACTCCAAATGGTGAAAAACTGGTTCCTCATCCCTTTATTCCAGCAGAACTATAACACAATTAGCATTTATAGCTGACCTTTTAACATTCTTCCACAGTTCAAGAAACTTGAATGGTTATCTCCCATGCCTTCCTGAAAATACAGCTGACAATACTATCTAGACTAAGACTGTCTTGACTGAGATCTGCTTTTCATGAAGCAGCATCATTGACTTAAAATCAGTCTGCCACCTAGTATAAACTAGAATGGTTTTTTTCACAGCATTATTGTTGCCAGCAGTTATCCTTTTCATATCTACTTATTTGGAATGTCCTTTTGTTGCATTTGACACTTTCTGCTTGACATATGAGGATTTTTATGTATGTTTTCTGCATTAGCTCTGAAACTTATAAGGCTTCCTAAATTTAAACACTGTTTAAAGTGTTGCATCACTCAAATCATAAACAAAAAGATTGATTATGTCCAAGAAAGCCACCTGTGTGTCCTTTCAATGTGACAGAAAACTACTGATAACCATGCTTAGGGAGTTTAATTGTTATGAAATTATCTCCAGTTTCAGAGTTTTCCCTGATGGAATTAACAGTTTGACCTTATTCATGGGGTCAACCAACATGAAACCACTCCAGAGTGACCACGGATTAAGAGGTGCCTCTTTTCCATATATTTTTATTAGCTTGTTCTCAATTAACTCCACTATTCTCAATAAATTTGAATATTCTTATACTAAGATAATTAATTGACTTGTTTTTTAACTCCTTGTTCATGCTTCCATCTCTGCGTTAAAATCAATTGTGTAATTAGTTCTGGTTTTAAAACTCTAGTAATAAGGCATGTAATACTTCATAAGTTTCTCTTTCAATGCTTATTTCTTTCTTGCTCCACAATTAATGAGACTGTACATTCTATTTACTCTTTTCTGATTCTGTAAATGCAGTATAATGTTTTTTGTTCGTATGCTCAGTATCTTTGGCCATTTTAAACTCCTACCTCCATCCTTTTGGTTTCTATTCATATATTGCTGGACTAGTCTTTTGTCTTCCTCTGCTATTTTTTTTGTGTTATGTTTTGATTTTCAGAGATGTCCTTTAAAATTTGGTCATAGCTGTATCTTGTCATTTTTTGTCTTTTTCACTTCCTTGAGAGAGACTTTCTTGTCATGCTTTCTTATAGTATCCTTTATAATCTGCCAACTCCCCTGAATGCTTTTAGCTTCTGAATTATCTATTCAAGATAGTGTTCATAAGATGACTATTCATAAGATGACTTTATTCTTTATCTGTGTGATGAATCTGAAATATTTTTCTGAGAAAAAATTATGAAAATAAGAATATTTTAATACTACAATATTAGCACAACAAACTCATATATTAAAACAGTTCATTAACCATTCTACATTTAAAAACACAGTTTGTGATTTATTTAGAACTGCCTCTATTATTTTCAATGACACTGAAGTAAGACTGCTGAATTCACTGGTCAATTACAGTGCATGAAGTGAAGTTACAGGTGTTCAATAATTAGAAATAGTCAGGAAAAGAAAGACTTGTTAATCAGGATGACAAGTTTGGTTTGCTTAGTTTTTGTTAGAGTGAAGCTTCTTGTCAGTGATTCAATGAACAATTTGGTCTAGTGGAAGGTGTCTCTGCCCATGTCAGTGGGTTTGGAAGCAGATAATCTTTGCAGTCCATTCCAATGCAAACCACTCAATGATTCTATGACTCTAAGTCGCACGTAACTAAAGACTACCACTACATGAATTACACCGAAGTGATCAAATAGAGCAGATGGTGTTAACTGTAATTATAAGAACACTATTGAGGTAATTTTACACATTGCATTTATCAGTGTAATATGATGAAGTCACTGTTTAAATTATCACATAACTTGATAATATCCTCTTTGTCCAGTGAAACTGACATATATGCTTCATTCATGTTAGGGTTTGGAGAGCAGTTTTCTTTTAAAGCAAATAAACAATTCAGACCTTTTACAGGAAGACCTAATGGTGTTCATTTAGGTATTGCAGCTGGGCTTCATTTGAACACAGATGAGGATTAAAGATTTGTAGAGCTAACCAAACCAAGTACTGCAACCTACACTCGTCATAGTCCCCTCCCTGTGTAAGCACAATTGTGTACAAAACACTGAACTTTGCATACTTACTGGGTGCAACTGATCTTCAAGCAGCTTTCCTTTGTGAAGGCTGACTCCAAACTCACCAAAGCCTGCAAGAATGTTCCCATCAGTTCTTAAGTCTTTGTGTTAGGAACCTAAATTAAGCCTCTTCTTTTGAAAAACTGTACTTACAACAATGTACTAAGCCATCCAGTCACTTCAAAAAGCTTTCAGAGAGCAACTGCTCTGTTACTTTTGAGACTTTTGTTTAGGTATGGGTAGAACTTGCAGATCTGCCTGTTTTTCTGGTGTCTGAATAGTTGTGTTCTTGAGGATGAAATGTCATAAGGTAAGGGATTATTTGACTCCTTAATTTCTAAGTATCTTAAAAAGGGTATTTTTCATTCTTTTTTAGTTTTGTCCAGATTGTTTGGGCCATTGCATTTTCCTCAAATTTTTGCCCTTTTCACTATGGTTTTTTGATAATTCCACAAATTTTTATTTTCCTTTTTTAACCTTCAGTTTGTTTTGAGGTGAGGTTTCACTTAAACCCTATTTCTTAACTCATTTGACTTAGCATAAGGATGTGTTTTTCTTATTTCTAGTACAATAGAGGCTTGTTTACACTCGTATTTTCCTGAATATGTAATCAAATTATTTTTAAAAATCAAAAAGAAAGCCATTTCCATGCAACTCTGATGAACCAGAGTTTACACTTGCTCATGGAGCAGGTCAAAATGCAGTGTATCTGCTGTACTCTATGCATGGACTCTAATCAGAAAAGAGAGCACTGGCACAAACCACATGTTCATTTCATTCTCAGATCAAGATGTTGATAGAGTGTGTGTTAAAATGCTGTAACCAAAGACTGGATGAGTCAGGAGCAAAACAAACTTGACCAGTTACTGTGCTGCTGAAGTTCATTCATTTTATAGCTAAAGATCATTTGGAGAAAATGTTACTGTCTTTGCATTGCTGGAAAGCTGCAAGTTTTTTATAAAAAAAAAAAGAAAAAACATTTCAGCTGAAAATGTTTTTATGTTAGCTTTTATGTGTTACATGCTGTATGAACCAGCAATCTCATGCGTGTTTTCTGATTAATGACCATAGTTTCCTCATGGGCAGACCCATGATGAAAAGTGAAAGAGGGAAGACTGAGTTGTGAGTGGGATGAGTGGAATCTTTTCCTTGTGGCTGGGATAACAGGGGCTGTACTGAGGCAGTGGTGATGGGAGTGAGCAGTGGGGGAGAAACATAATGAGGTAGGAGAGCAGGAGTAACATGACGCACCAGGAAGAGGCTGTGAGCTATCAGGGATCCCACAGAGGCCCAAAACACCAGGGTAGGGAGGAAGCACATGAAGGGTAAGTGAGTCTGAGTCTGCATGTGCCATGTGGAGTATATCCTCTCTAGAGGCATGGCCATGGCAGTGTCAAATGCCTTCTGAGATGAGTCTTAGCTCCAGCAGTTCAGAAAATCAGTGACCTGTAAAGCAACTATCAGACCTGTAATGCTAAGTCTATGTCCTGTCCCTTCCTGGGGTTTATAATGACTGATTACAGTCAGTGGCCAGTGTCCGTATGGTACAGCAAATCCAGTGTCAAAATAGGAAAAACCCAAGTAACCCCCCTACATCTCAGTATACTCTGTCACTGTAGAGATAGGTATTTTTTAATCCCCTGCTGAATCAAGCTAAGACCTAAAGTTCCTAAAGATTCATAACTTGTTAATGAACTTTCTGGGTTATCCAGGTGCTGTTGCAGCACAAATAAGATATATTTGGCCTTGTAGCACCTATGCAGAAAACTTGAATGAAGGAAGCTGTATGTAATTTCTGATGTTTGAATGACCTCAGGGGGAATCCCTGAAGGTTCTCTTTGGGAAGTGTGATTTCCCACCAGAATACTTGGAAGTAGGACATCTTTTGGAACAGGATATTCTCAAATATTTAACACAATTAGTCTTCACTTAGGCTGCTGTAAATTGTGGATGTTGACATATAATGGAAAAGCCCAATTTTTAATTATATGTTAGTAGTCAAACTTAAGGATAAATTATGTCTCACACAGGCAATCAGCTCGAGAACAGCTGTGTCAAAATCAAAACCCTGTTGAATGCTACAGGAATGAAATATTTCCTGTTGAAATGCTTAGCAGTATTTTGAAGCAGGGACTACAGAACATTATTTGCAAAAATGAGAAATCTGAATCTTAATCTGAGTATCATGGATCATTCCTTCCTACCAGCCAGATCTGACTTGGGTATCTCAGTAAATCCGGTGTCTGAGTTACAGTAATTTTCTCTTGGACATTTCTAGAAATAAAAAGGCACTAGGTATTGAAGTATGACATTTTCAGAGAAGCCCATAATTTTCAAATTCTGGATTATGTGTTATCTATATTTGAAATGTCCCAGCTTTTCAGTGTGGATTTTTTTTTCTTTAATTTTGTTTTGAAGTGTATTTTCTTGCCGAAAATCTGTTTAATGGAATAGAAAATAAGTGCAGAACTGTGGAAAGACAATTTATTTGCATTACACTTTATCAGCACTTTAAATGATGGTTATTATACTTGAATATACTTGAATAGTATACTTACAGTACATGTATAACAGAAGCACACTTATGCTTCTGTCTGAGTAGTCCACTGTCATTCAGGAGGGACTATGTATTTGTCAGTGGGGAGTAACAGACACACAGCAGATGCCAACTGGCAAGGGCAAAGGCAATAGTTAAACAATTAGGCCTGGGAAATGCAGAAACAGCAGGGGATCCTGTGAAATGAGAACACATTATATGTGCTGTCCATTTCTCATATATCTACTTTGTGCTTGTTGACTGGATTCCTCTTCCAATGCAGGGAGGTGCTAGAGAAATCTTAGAAAGACTAGGACTGTAAGTGTCCTCTATATTAAGAAGAAAAAGAAATTAAAAATTAAAGCCTCTGCTGCAAAAGGTTAGTTATTCTAAAATTTCTAAATATTCTAAAATTCTGAAAAGCCGCAGATCCATTTGTTTGAGATGTTCTGGTTTGACCTTTTGCAGGGAGAGTAGGAAGCTCACATCTGAAATTTGGAGCAGAGCACTAGCAAACTGAACAAAGGAAAATTTTGTCTTGGAGACAAAAGGATGCATCAGAAAGCTGAAAATGACAATCCTTTTGCATGCAGGAAGACTATAATGATCCCAATTTCTTTCTGAAAATGTGCATAATGACATCATCTCAAACAGGACAACTTTAACAGTAACAGCTGAAATTTGGGTTTTGCTATTAGAGCTTCTTACTCGCAGAGATTGTGATGAATGAACAGTAGCTGTACTATGATGCTGGAAAAGCTCAAGCCTCTTTCTAAGTGTTCTTGATAAGTTTGATTGTGTAAGTTTTTGTTTGACTAGCCACAAAAGCACTGAAGTCAAAGAACACATAAATATTTGGTTTCAGGAAGCAGAAAGGTACTTGTGTCAAGCCCATTCGTTCTCCTGTTGTAAACTGGTAGGGAAGTATTCTCATGTTTGCTGTGCAGCATAAGTAGTGCCTAACTTCACAGCTTCTATTGAATGTAAAAGAACTTGAATATTAATTAGTTTTCACTCATATGGCTGCAGAAAAAAAGGCTACTAAGAATGTGAAAGTTTGGAGAGGGCTGAACTGAGTAACATAGAATACAGACATGGAATACAGACCGATATGAACTTCATATGCATAATCTGTATATCATCTGTGAGCATCAGTGTATTGGCATTTCTCATCCTAACTATTTTTTAATAGAAAAAGAAAATATTCCTGAAAAGTGTAATGGAAAAAATGCTACAAGTTACACAAAGCTATACAAACTTCCCAGCACTGTCTACTCTTCTTTTTTCAACAGGTTTTGAAACATCATGAATAGGTCAATTCAAAGGTGAGTAAAGATTCTTTCAATTCAAGGTACTTTCATCATCACAGTAGAACTTTTGAGGGTGATAAGATTCACTTTTAATTACTCTGGAAAAAACCAAATAAAATATAGGCACCTTTTTTTTAAAGAGGTACATAGTGAAGTTAGGAACTACACATTCATATTTGTAATTAATTACGTCACTCTTTCATGATTCCTCTTTTCCTTTTTATCCTTTCTTCTTTGTACTCACCCTCAAAGGACAACTTGAATGAAGTAAAAAAGCCTGCATCTGAAAATAAGCTTCACCTTCCTTTTTCTTCCAGCTGTTGTAATCATTTACACTTGGGCACTCTATTTGTGTATGTCAGAATAAGACCCTGTTCTCCTCTCCATCTTACCCCAAACCAGCTCCGAAAATGCACTATAAGAATTATTGATTTCAGCTGAGGTTAGGAATCTGCTGATTCAAACAGGAACTAGATTTCCTAGTTCTCCATTTCTTACACAGCAGGTAATCAAACACTAATAGGAGTAGGAATGACCCTTCATGCAGACTCCAAAACATTTTGGATGCATTTTAACATTAAAGATACAATACAGAAACATTTTATAACAGTGGAAGAATTTGCTCTTGCTTTTATTAAATCTTATTTTCGCATGATGATGGGTCCTTCAGCTTCAGGGGAAACTCTTACTGTACTAGAAAATGAGCAGCCCTCAGTGGTGAAAAAGGATTGCTCTGTAGCCCGGCTGCCTGCCAAAGAGGATTAACTCACTGCGCACATTGGCAGATGCTCGAGGGTTTGAGTGAATTAAAAGCTGTTTGAAATGAGTCTTCTCTGTGAACTCTTATGCTTTTGCACTTCTGCTCTCCTGGGGTAGAACTTTCAGTGGACAATTGAGACTCAGAAACATCAGAAATTTAAACAAAGGTTCCATGAATAGGCTGGTACCATAACGAATGTCGGTGGGGAGGAAACTTAGAAAAAGTATCTCTTGACAAAAAGTGGACTCTCTCTAGGGCTTCTCAATGGATTGTAGAGATGGATATTTTTGCACTGATTTAGAGGTGAAAAAAGTCAGGTACAGGGGAAGAAAAATAAAAAGAAAAAGCACTTAATTTCCAATTAAAACGTCATTCTATCAAGGAAAATTTTTAACCAGAAAGCATTTCCAACTGCTCCCATAGAATCTGAAACAGAAAAATAAAGAGATTTTCAGTATAAATACACAGGCAACTGCCTACAAAGTAGATTCTAGCAAATTGCTTACAAAATTGGGGGATACCTTTGTGCCTTGTAACTTTGGAAGGGATTTTCTTCTGCAAATTCTTCTGCTTGCCTTTTTGAACATATTTAGTTTTGGCACCCATGCTATCTGGTGATCGTAGTTTCATACTCTGATTCCATGTGGTAGAAAGAGAAATATTTTGTCTCTGTTTTCTCTCCTGGGTAATTCTCAAGACTTTTTCCTGTATTTTTCCACATATTAATCCATCTCTTTCCAGAATGTCTTTTAATGCCTAGTCTTGTCCAAAGCCACCAGGACAGTCAAACACGTGTCATCAATAGCATCACCCTTATGAACCTGACTATTGACTGTTTCAAAGATCTTACCATGCACTCACACATTTCCAGTATACTGAACTTACTAGATTGATGTGTTTCCCCTTTTGTGTGGGTTTAATTAAAAATGGAAAAAAAGTCCTACATTGGATTTATCCCAGTGCAGTTTGTTTCTGTTGTAGGACACTTTTTTGACTGCAACCCAAAAATTAAACAAATAAGAAGTCATTATTAAAATTGCAAGGACTGTAGGAGTGCTGTGGGCTGGAGGCATTTCCAGAAGAGAAAATTAAAAACCGTTAGAGGGTGGAAGGGCAACAGGAAGGCACAGTTTTCGTGATGTAAGACACTCATGAATCTTTCATTGTGTTTCAAAAATAATAAGGGTATCTGCAAAAGACCTGGGAAAAACCTAAATGTCATTCTTCCAAAGCTTCTGAGCTTTTTTACCTTCGGAAATTTTTTTGCTAAATGGCATAAATATTTTAAAATTATCTTATATTAAATGAGGTGATAAGATTACTACTAGAATAACATGCTCAAAAACATACTTGGTCAATCTTATTAGCCAATATTGATCAACAGTCATATTTCACAGTACCGCCACACTTCTTAAGCAAGAATAATATTCCTTGTTCAACAAACAGAACTAATAGATCAGTCTTGAAATATTTATTAGTAGATATGTTATATATATTATAAGTAAACTTATAATTTCCCTAAGGGATGGGAAATTCAATGCAACAAATATTTTTTACAAAATGGCCACACTGATCTAAAATTACACTTGCTCCCTTTGGTAATGTCCTGTGTCTCAAGTCTTCTCAATGAATTGAAATACTATTACCTGATTTTTATCTGTAGAAATTATTTTGTTTTGCCAAATTCAAAGTAGTCTTAACTTACTGCCTCCAAAGTGAGAAGTATATATGAGTAACATAGTTACATAGCACATTATTAAAAGTTTATAATGAATAATTGAACTAATTATTACAAGAACAGTCTCTTCTCTATAAATTATGTAGCTGAAGAATTTGCAAATAGTTTCAATCATCTAACACGTTTATAATTAGCAAAGCTTGCATGCAATTATCTATGAATCAACCACTGTATCTGATTTAATCGTTATGCAATGTCTGAGTTTTAGTATGGGGAGGAGAGGCATCTTAGAAGTAACTTCTCTGCAGAGTAGAATATGATTTTCAGTAACACAGTTTAACAAATGACACTACAATAGTAGGACAGAGATATGAATATATGAACAACAGCTGCAAATCCCAAATAGAGTCGGATTTGGCAATAGACTTGTACTTCTTGCACCCTCTTCTTTGGATTGCTTGGAACAATTGCCCTTGCAGAGACATTTGTAGAAAGATATATAGGATACACAAGTTACAGAACAGCAGAGAAATATTTTTGCTAGAAATATTCCTTTGGAGGACTACATAAAAAAAAAGTATGAAAGTGAAGGTTATTAACTAGCCTTAAATTAGATAGGAATTCTTCACTAATGACATTGTATGCTGTTCTTTAACTTAGCTTTAGCTTTCCCAGTGTTTCAGTTTCATTCCCTCTGCTCCTTAAGATATAAATTATCATATGCTTTCTGAGTTGTGTTAGACATGCCTGATAAATAAATGCCCTTCTTCCAATGCAGTTTTATGTTCATTGTTTTAAAAATGTGGGGTGTTTTTTTCACTAGAAAATTTTAGGCATGGCTTAAAGTAAATAACTTTTTTGAATGAAGCATTTGATACACATTCCTTCATTGCATCATTCATTACAATATCCCATCTCCTTGCTACTTTCCATTCTGAATAGGTTTGAATATGTAATCTGTATCATTTACGTGTACTGATATTTTATTAATTTTTTTTTAAATTGGCAGATACCGTTCCACAGACTGAAAAAAACCCAGAGGCTGGGATAGAAATACCAGGTTCAAGAATTTTTTGAGGAAATCTGTAAGAATTTAAGTCTGAATAGTGCTACTGCATTGGGTAGTTCTGCTGTTTACTCAGTGCACTGTTTTTCTTTACATTTACAGCCTTTTTCTTTTATGAATTTTCTTTTTCTACAGTTATAATACATAGTTACCAGTGAGATTTATTCAGACTCTATGTTATTTCCATTTCATAATATTTCATTAAACTTTATTTATGTGTCATTAGACTCACACCCTCTCCGCTCCTGCACTGTAGTTATCTTGTCATCATAAATCCTCTGTTAATAGGATTTTATTTCTGAGCTAACAATAAAAAGTAATGGAAAAATGAAAATTTTGTAACAAATTATTGTAAAGTGCAGAATCTGAGCCAGCAGGCTGGAAAAATGAGATAAGTATTTTTCTTCTCTTTCAGAGCAATATATTAACAATTTATGAACTATCACTTCAAATAATCTAATTGGATTGGTGGAATCTGGACAATAAATTTGAAATATTGTCTCTGAGGGGACATCATCTATGAGTTTTTTTTTTTTATTTTAACCATGTTTCAAACTTTGTCATAGTAATGTGTGTGTGTGTGTGTGTGTGTGTTGGTTCAAAATGAATTAGTCTCAGCCACTTCTAAAATTTAATTAAACATTTACAAATGGATGTTACTTACCATACATACAAAAATTAGAACTTTTGGAATGTTTCTAATTCATATTGGGCTGCACTTATCTATAATCATTTTGACTTCATGCCTTTGTTACTTGAAAAAAAAGACTGGTTTTTGTATCAGATATTTCCCGGGAGAGATTGAAAACTGCTATATTACCATTGTCTCTTTTTAATATATAAAAAATATAAGAATATGAAATCCACAAAATTATATAAACTTATTTTTCCTAGAAAAGAAAAAATTGGATCAGATAAAATTGGAATAGTGTGGTGATGTTTTGTAATCACAGTGTTTCAACACTCTTGTTTGTTTTTAGCTGACTAGGCATTCAAACAAGGAAAGTATTTTTCTTTCTAATGATTTTTTAAACTTGAAGCTTTAAGGAAATAAGCTTTAAATACATACTATATATACAAAAATAATATAATTTCTTGAGCTCTGGACACAGAACACTCAGCAAAAGTACATAGGCATCCCAGGACACTCAGATATGTATGAAGTTGAGGCTTAGTATTTTTTCTCTTTAGTTTTTCATGTGTTCTGTAATATGGCAGAAGAATTAGAAAACATTATGTATGTATAAATTTACACAATGCATGTGCAGGCAAACAAACAAAATTAACAGGAGAAAACCATGACATAATAACAGTCTATTTGAAATTTAGATTCAATTTAATTCAACTGGATGTGCAGATCTTCACAGCAACACTATTCAAAGTCCAGACATGTATCTTAAATAAATCCAGAAAGAAAGTGAATAGTCTCCATCAGTCTTTAAATAAACCCCACTTTTACCAGAGTAGGTGACCAAGTTTATATTCTTGTGTCAGTTTAGAAAAAGTAGCAATCTACAAGTAAAAATCAGGAGAGATGCATATTGAAAAATTACACCTCCTTTAAAACACTTTCTTCTGAAGGAGCTACACCAATACTTTTCTCTAGAAGAACCCATATTAAATTTATTTGATTTTAAAAAAATCACAAAATTATTTAATGGAGATATGGTTTTGAAACACATGTGGAGATGTTTTTTCCTTTGGAAGCAAGCAAGTCCCATTAGGATATTGTCACCTTTCTCTATGGGAAAAAGATGGAACATATGTGAAACAGCAAGGCTTCATCTCTAGAGCACAGCCGTAATTTTGCATCATCTTTCTAAGGCACTCTTCTCTTGATATCTTAATGTAACTAACAATTTTCTTCTGATACCAAATGATCATGAACTGAACTGTTGGTATCTGAAGAAGGAAATCCACATTTCTACCATGATGGAGTAAGGGAACAGTCGTTGCAGTGCCACATTGCGAGTATGGTATTTCTAAACATCTTTGGTTGTGGAAACACCAAACAGGGAGAGCAGCTGGGTAGATGGGCAAAGGTCAAAAGCCGATATTGTCTTGGTTAACATCCTAATAATTATCTTTCTTCTATTGCCTTTTGTTTAGGGGTTTCAGTAAGATCATCTTTTCCATTTTGCATGTGTCATGGTTTAGCGCCAGATGGCAACTGAGTACCACATAGTCGCTTACTTACTTCCCCACCAGCAGGATGGGGGAGAGCATTGGAAGAGTAAAAGATAGGAAACTGGTTGAGATACAGCTCAAAAAGGAAAGCAAAAACCATGCCCACAGCAAAGCAAAGCAAGGAAATCTTTCACCACTTCCCATGGGGAGGCAG
>VZRJ01003404.1:0-26826 GCA_013397565.1 Ptilonorhynchus violaceus | reverse complement strand
CTGTCCAGGTCCTTCTGCAGAGCTCTCCTACCCTTCAGCAGGTCAACACTCCCACCCAACTCGTTGTCATCTGTGAACTTGCTGAGGGGACACTCAATCTCCACGTCTAGATCATCAATAAAGATGTTAAACAGGACTGGCCCCAACACTGAGCCCTGGGGAACACCACTAGTGTTTGTCTGCTAACTGGATGTACTCCATTCACCACTACCCTCTGGGTCCAACCATCCAGCCAGTTTTTAACCCAGCAAAGAATGCACCTGTCCATGCCATGGGAAGCCAGTTGATCCAGGAGAATTCTGTGGGAAATGGTGTAAAAGTCTTTACTAAAGTCTAGGTAGACACATCCACAGCCTTTCCCTCATCCACTAAGTGCATAACCTTCTAAAAGGAGAATAGGTTGGTCAATTTGCCAGAGAGGAGAAAACTGTGAAATTTGAATTAGGGAATTTGTAGAAAATCTCTCTGAAATTTTAATGCTATTTGATACTGGGAGAGAACCTTAATAAAAATGGTGTTAGCTGCCCCAGACCTTCTTATATCTTTTAATACCTTTCATTCAGAGCAATCTTTTCTTCTGCATTTTCTTTTTTAACTACTAGGTGTGTGGGAAGACCAGATTTCAGTTTCAGCTTTGCAGGCATTCCCGCAGCCACAGGACTGCTTGGCAGAGGGATGTCCAGGGACTTCAGAGTGGTGTGTGGGAACTGGTGGGAAGCAGAGCTCGGAGTGAGCCATGCAGCTTGTGCCAGCCTCTGTAGTCCTGCTGGCACCTGCAGCAGCTCAGGCAAAGATAACCTAGTGTCTTTTTGCCATACTGTGGTCATTCTCCTGGCATTAATGAAGGCTTGTTCTGAAGACTCGACAAAGCTTTTCTCTGTGGAGAAAATGAGATTTACATGCATTAGCTCTGTGATTTGGCTCTGCTGTCCCGCTTGACTGTGAAAACTGCAGTTTCACCTATTCAGCTTTAATGCATGTGAAGGTGAGATACTGCCCATGTATCTGTGAACAAACACAAGGCTTTGACCTCATAACTGGTCTGTGCTTCGTACTTGCTGCCTGGAGGACAGAATAGTGAACAAGGCATCTGGCAGTTGGTGATTTGCTGAGAGACCTGAAAATGGGAAAAATTGATTGTTTTTCATTATGCTATTTACGGCATTTGTCATAACATTTTAACTATTCAAGTTTGTTCTTAATTATTTCTTTAATGTTAACCATTAAGGAGGAATCCTTTGGTAGGATCATTCTGTTGGGGAAAATTCCCTGGCACTTCTGCTGACCTGATGAATTGTCCTGGAGTGATCTAGTCTATTACATGGTCCTCTGCTTATGCCCAAAAATTGTTATTGTTTTCTCTTTCTACACACTCCTCCTCCCTTCCTGGCTTGAGGGTATCAGGTGAGCCCGACCAGGATCCTGGTGGGGGCGGGGCTGGGAGTTGCTCCTTCTCTTCCGGTTCAAGGGCAGGAAGTCCAGCCCTCTCTTCCGGTTCTGGGATCGGCAATGTGGCTGCAGCATGTGGAGAGAGAGGGAGAGTACCAGAGCCATTTTTCTGCCGGACCCCTGCCCTGCTGTGTCGGTGCCACAGTGGCTGCTGCCTGAAAGTGGACACCAGGGCTGCTCCCGCTGGACCCCTGCCCAGCAGAGTGGTTTTTTTCCTGCAGCGCTGAGCTGTGTGGTTTCTCTGCTTGGCTGACTTAGTTTTTAGCCCAAGCAAAACACTTTTCCATCTTCCCTTGACTGGAGAAGCTGAAGCAACATTTCTTTTGTTGCCGGGAGCTGAACTGAACAGGCTGCTGCTCTGAAACCGGCAAGAATAGGATCGCTGCGGGTGGAGCGGCTCTGCCCAGCCCCAAGCCCTGGGGAGCCAAGCCNTGCTGCTCTGAAACCGGCAAGAATAGGATCGCTGCGGGTGGAGCGGCTCTGCCCAGCCCCAAGCCCTGGGGAGCCAAGCCAGAGAGAGAAAGCACACCAAAAGGCTCCAGCCCAGCTGCTTTCGCCTAATGTGACTGCTTTCAGAGGGAAAAAAGTCAACACCAGATAGCCACTGGAATTTTTCTCTGCTGCAGGACTGCTCTGTGGGGGTGGGGGCTCTTCTGCCCGTCCACGTGGAGAGCTGGTGCCATCTTTGGACGACGTGTTTGGAAAGGTGTATTCCTGCTCCACTGCCTTCACTCTTTGGACACTTTTTTTGGGGTTTTTGTTTCTGTGGGTGTGTGTGGGGAAGTGGGTTCTGATGGTTTAGTGCTTAACAGGCATTTACCTTTTGTTTTCCATTGCCTGGTGGGGGGTATTTTGTTTGTTAATAAGACATTCAATTTTTTTTTCACTTTCATCTATTGGTATTCATTCCCTATTGGTGGAAAGGGAATTTTTGGAACCCTTTTGGAGAGAAAGACTCAGTCCAAAGAGTCTCTTTCCTAAATTTGTCTGAAAACCAAGACATGAATGTAAAGGTCTCTTTTGGTCTTCTGATCTTTAAAAAATGGAGAGGGAAATATTGGTCCTTTGGGAGCAGCAGGTGTGAAACGTTCCAGCAGCTGGAACAACTTCTGCTGAGGCAGTTTGTACAAACCTTGAACAGTGTTTAGAGTGGTTAACAATGACATTGTACTCTGGGAGATGTTGATATAATTGTCAAAAGATTTGAGGTAAGCCCAGCAATTGTAATTACTAGCTCAGCATTGGTCACATTGTGAACATGGCTCTTTGAATATTGCTCAGATTAATACAGTTTGATGACATGTGCGTTGGCAATTTGTTTCCTCCAAAGTAAAGAAATGATAGCACAGTAAGTTCAAAGTAAATATAGGTTGGAGGTATTTAATAATAACAAGTTGAATGTACTAGCATTACTTTTTTGTACACCTGGATAACATCTTTTGATTTAGAAACAATTAGAAATACTTCATGCAGCAGTAGCAATACTATACAGCATATTTTACAATTGTTCATTGATATGTATTATCATCAAATTGAGCTGCACTGTACTTGCTCAGATAGCCAGAGAGCAAACTGATTGTCCAAGTAGCTTCTAAATTTATGGTCAGATTGCTGCCCTGAGAATAAACACTTCTTGAAAACATTGGTCTCTTCCATCTGGAGAAGCAGTGCAGTGTGCTGGCAGCTGTGATGCATGCCACAGATGTTCTCCTCAGGACTGCCACCTCCTCTCCGCTTGCTTTTCCTGCATGTATTTGCTACCTATGTCTGTGTGATCCCACCTTGCTCCTTCCAGCTTAGTCCAGCTAACCTTGTGAATAAATACAAGGTGTGGTTATAGCATTAGGTCTCTTCCATGTGTGTTCTGTTGCTTTTGATCTTAGTCTTGTGATGCAGGAACGTCTGAACTGTGATTACAGGAACAGCTGTGCATGCCCAGGGATTGTGTGAAACCCAATCTAACCCAAAATGAGTGATAATAATGGCATCTCCTGTTTCATGTTAGAATTTTTGATGTGGTCGTTTGCTTTCTCTTTCTGTCCTTCAAACTAGTTTTATCCAAACATGTCTCTTTTTTATTTATTTGGGAGCAGGATGTATGGATACTTGAGAGCATAGACCTTTGCTTTCAAAGTCAAATGAACCTAAAAATTATTTAAAATAATTCATGGAATTTCAAAACTTGTGAATTAGCTGCATTTATTTGAGTAGTTCCTGTGCAATAGTTTACCTCATTAAATTAAATATAACATGTAGCAGTTCTGTCAATGGTATATGTAGAACAATATGAAAAGTTTCTGAGAAAAGAAGCAAGAAGAGTTGAATCATTTATCTGCTTTATTTAACTGAGTTAAAATTAAATTAATTTATTGAGGGATTGTAGTTTGATGTTTATCTATGTTGTGTCTACCACAGTGAGGGCATGCTTTTTAACAGTGTAAGTTTTAAATGGCAGCTAAACACAGGCTCTTGATTATAAAGGGCTTCTAAAAGCATATAGGTTGATACAGGCATTTTGCTGGTCTGACTGTCAAAAATACATAAGAATTACCTGCACTGTGGTAATTGTTTCCAAAGCAAAAGCACATGTTAAGCAATTGAAAGTTACAAAACACTTTAAAAAGGAATTTGGAGTGATATGTGGGATAAACTAGTACTTAAGTGTTGCTAGATAATGGGAATTGCTCAACAGTCTAAGTACTTGGGAAAAACAGAAAAGAGCTTTAATTTCTTAAAAATCCTTTAAATTTCTTAAAAATTTGCTTCTTACAATGGGATAGGCAGTTTTTACAGTTGTAGTTTTCTCTGAATTTTTATAGTGAGTAGCACTTTGGTAGTCAATATTTTATATACAATGTGATAGATGATGTCTAGCGACAGGAAAGACCTCATTCCACCCTGAAGGGACAGTATTTTAATGAAATCTTAGCAAAGTGATTATGTATCAAACGATATCTGTGGCAGGTGTGTAAATGCGTTTCTCCTCAAAACACTGCTTTGAGGAGAAAAAGGTATTGTTAGGTTACTTTTAATATTGACAGAGTGCCTGGAGGCCAATAGCAATGAGCACATTTGGGGGAAGGTATTTTATCATGGCAGGGTTGTCTGTTTTAACCACTTTATTATTATTCTTCATGTCTTCTGCTTTTCTCTCATGCCTGAACCACTTTTTCCCTCCATTTTCTCTTACTTTCTCCAGCCTTGGCAGTGCTATGATGTTCCATGAATGCATTTGTTGAAATGCTAGGGGTTTATTTTTTCTGAACGCACCTGATCACCAGTTCTGAAGGGGTTAGCACTATTATTACTTACCTAAGTAGCACACTGTTGAGGTTCATACTCATATTTCAGATTTTTTTTCCTTCCCCTGCAAGAAGTCCCTACAAATATTTTGTTAGGTGTGCTTAAGAAAGATGAGGGCACAAAATAATTGCTGCACTTTCAATTAAAATATTCTGTTTTCACTAGTAGATCTGTGTCAGCACAAAATATCAGCATGGAAAGCTTGCTTTCAGTATAGATCCAGCTGAAGAACTATATATCCTTTTCAAGGGTAACTTTGTGTTCCTCTGTAATCATTGCAGAAGTGTATGGTTGGTCCTCTTATGCTCTTTCAGGATTTTTTCCTTATGTTTTAGTTATTTCTGAGAGATTACATAAAAGGAGATTTTCCTTGTCTACAGTAAAATGTAATCAATTCTGATTGAACAACCTTTGAAGCTGACTTTCTTCTGAATCCTGGGTTAGTCCAGTTTTTGCAGTATAATGCAATTCTCCCTGCTGATCTGAAAAATATGCTAGCCTGTTATTGTGAATTTCTTTTGGAGAGAAGAGAGTAGTGAAAGGACACAGATCATCTACTCTTAAATCTTGCGGAAGCAAGAAGTAAGTCTCTCTGGATTTCTCTTGGTGCGAGGATAGGAAAGAGACTGCTAACCTGAGACACAGTCATTGAAGAATGTGATTCACAAGCAAAGAGAAACTCAACATTTCTAGGAGGCAGAGGGGCATAATGCTTGATGGACACAGGGTGGTTTGAATGGGCCATGCAGCACAGGTAGTGACCGGACACTGGTTCAAAGAGCAGTAAGCGTGTCTCTATTCTTTGGGTCACTTGCTACCATCCTGAAGAACCTGCTTTATTTCTTGGAGGCAAAGACAAGAGTTATTTTGATGAGCAAGGTTGGATAATAGAGACTGTTTCACACTCTAGATGCCCTCAGGGTATCACTTACAGGTCACAACCACCTATGATGAAGGTTGACTGGCTGTGTATCTCTGTGTCAAGGTGTGCACACCTGGATCTCATCCAAGTTATACTGTCTTCTGCTATGCACACTGTGTGTTCTGTTACACAAATCAATAATTCTGTCACCTTGAAAGAGTGATGAGCTAGTTTCTTTTCCTTAATTATTTCTGCAGGAGGAAAGGACAAAGCCAGAACAGCCCAATTCCATCATTTTTTACAGCATCTCAACATGTCTGGGTTACTAGTCACTGTTTTAACTCCCTTGCAGGATGTGTATACTGTATTCTGAACTTTAAAACTCTCAGGTCTGTAATGTTTCTGTCCCTAATAGCAGCACCATTATTTTTACCCCGCTTAGGTGAAACTGTATTTACTTGAACACAAGTCAGATAAGCTAATTGTCACCAGCCGTCTCTGCAGTGCTCCCTGGCAAAACCTTTGAATTCCTCTAGCTTCCTTGGCTGTGGACAGCACTGGCAGTCAGAGGTCCTCAGGAACTTTTGATTTCCCTAACCCCTTAATTAATCATTTATTTTTCTCCCTGTTCCATACCCATTATTTTTCCTAGGCACTATTCCTTTGGTTTACAATTAACGTGAAAGACATTGTTTAGCTGAAAACAATTGTGAAAGAGAAGGAGAGCATGACTTCAAAAACTGCTTGTGTCACCAAGTGCAGTATTTAATTTGGGTTTGTTTCCTTACTAATTATCTTTTTGATGATGCATCTCAGAACTTTTTTTTATGTTTCATTACTCCTTGTTATCATAGTTTACAGTCTGAAGTAGATGACAGGATGTTTGCTTTTTCTTTACAAAGTTTCATCTTTTTAAAAGATCTTATATATTTGATTTTTTAAAAATTGGTATGTTCTGACTTGAAACTGTTCTCATAATTTGGAATTTGGTAAAAACCATTAAGCTGTCCAGCTGTTGATATGAAAAGGGTCTGTCTCCTTGTTAGAGGTGAACCAAATATTTTTAGCAGTATTTTAAACATTATAAATAGCTGTGGTACAACTCTGTGAGAGCAGAAGTGAGCAATGTTGTCTGTATCTACCCTCTCTCTCCTCTGTAATCTTTGGAAAGCTGCATTAGGACAAGATTTTTGGTCTTCAGAAGACAGGATATAGATATAATAAAAATAATGACAATAGGAACAACACACTTCTTGGACTGTATGCTCTCTGTTCCATAAATGTCTGACTTTCTAGTGTCCTGGTTTGAAGGACAGGTGTCTGTCAAGGAAGGTGGGAAACCTTCCTTGGATAGAGGATGACTCCCCTCCCTTCTCCTAAGTACTATACCTTTGAAATTATGGGGCTCTCAGGCAAAGATGTGGTAAAAAGAATAACAGTTCTTTACTAGGATTATATAACAAGACAGGTAAACGGTAACATATATATATATATATACATATATATATATATATATATACACAAAAAACAAGACAGGTAAACGGTAACAATAAGAGAACAGACAAACCCAGTCACAGTCCTTTTTCTGTCGTTGGGCGATNCAGACCCTGGCACCAACCCACATGGAGCAGAAACCCAGGCTGGCAGCAGAGATGGCAGAGGTGAGCAGCTCCAGGCGGTGACAGTTGCGGTGTAACTCTGCACCCTGTGCCACGGTGGGACCCCCGCAGAGATGTCACAATGCAGCAGTGCTCTGGAGCGAGCTGGCGGAGACGTTGCAGTGTGGTGGTGTTCCTGGACCAAAATTGGCACTCCACTGCTGACATGACTGTTCTCTCTGAATGCTGAGCCCAGAAGAGAGCTGCAAGCCCGGCCTCCACCACTTCTCACCAAAGTCTCAAAGAGTCCCCCTTCACCTCTCACAATGATAAGCTGCAGCCTCTGGGGAAACAACCCCCTTACCAGCATTTCTAGCTCTTGTTTTTTTAATTGGGGCAATTGTCCTGGCATCTGGGTTGGGCAAGCAATCCCTTTTGTTCTTAAGTATTGTCCATTCTGGGTGATCAGTGTGGAATGCGGGTGGAGAGACAACTTTCTTTGTTGTTAAGTATTGCTCATTAGTTCCTGGCCAGCCCCTCCTGACCTACACCATCTTCCAGCTAGATGGGGAAAGAAAAGAAATTTTCATTTGTCAAACCCATAACATCTAGACATCTGTCAAAACAGCCTGTGATGTCTTCCAGGTCAGTTAATAGCAATCTCAGTTGTCACTCTGCAAAGTCATGTAGCATTTCAGACCTGATATTGTTCTTCTTTAACCTGTATCATGCAAGAGATCTTGTTTTGATGCAGTGTGATAAATCCACTCACAGGACTTTAGTGCTCTGCTTGAAAATACTAACATATTTGTTTTCTCACATTGCAGAGGGCAACACAGACCTATGTCTAATGTTGCTCTCAACATCTGTTTCAAATATTTTTGGAGAGAGTTCTCTGGTTTTTTGTGGTAGCTTGTAATGATTAGCATCTCATGCATGGATGCTTTTATGCCAGTAAACTGAAGGATAATATGCCTTTATAAGGCTGTGTCAGCTGCTGTTAAAAGCTGCAGCTTGAGGTGTGAGGCATTTTTCCAAAACTGATGTCTGACCTTGATCTGTAGTCATAGTTGAAGTGTTTAATCTCCCTGAAACTCATGACTCCTCAGTCATTCCGCATTAGGCAATATTCTGTAGGACTGAATTTTTTTTCTCTAATCCTCAAGATTTATTTATTTTTTCTTTTAATTTAAAAGAATATTGATCAATGGCATTTATTTAACAACAGGATAGACTAATCTGGATTCTTGAAGATTTACAAATAATGCAATCATTCTTGTTTCTAGGGCATTCAGTGTTGTCATGGATCAGTAACAATAATGCCTTTCTTAATGCAGCCATTTTTACATGATAAACCTTAGTGGAGCCTCTAACAGTGAAAAGATATTTTTCATATTGCTCTGCATCCCGTTTGTGTTCAAAGTAGAGGATAATGCTGCCAGCAGAAATTCCAAATGTTTCATGGAGGCAACAAGAAGTATCTTTTTAAGATGAAGAAACTGAATGAAAGAAGTCCAGTACAGAGACCAACCACAGGAGGAAAGTCCACACTGTCTTGACATACCTGTGTCACTTCCAGCCATCACTTCTAATGTGAACCACCACAGGAAGAAACAACACCTGTTCTGAATTTCCCTTGCTGCAATTTAGATGCACCATATAACTTCCCCTCTACACAAGAGTTTTTTCAGTATTCTTCTGTAAGGAGACAATGATGTTAGTCATATTTGTTTGGTTAAATTTCTTTTCTAGGTAGTTTGAACTCTTAGCAGCTGCTTGTGTTTACTGAAATTAGAGCTGAGTCTTTTTTGACAGATTTTTTTTTTTTAAACAGGCATACAATTTCAACAATGTCGCTTTTGTTAACAAGACTCCAAACAATTCTTCAAATAATAAACATTTTTGTCAGGGACGCATTTTGATATTTTAATTTGAAAGTTTTTGTTTTGAAATTACTTTGAAAAGTTGTAGTATACTCAGCTTATATCATGTATATAGAGAATTTTTAGTATACAAAAGTGCATTTGTTTGCAAATGTCTTGTTACCACAAGATGTCTCTGTCCTTGCATTCCCTGAAAATGATCATTCTATGTTGTTAAGCCACAGCTGAAAGAGCGGAAATTCAGTGAAATTTTAAAAATACTGTAAACCAGAAACAATCTTCAAGTTTTAATTTCCTCTTGATCAGTTCTGAGCTATAAATTAGCAGAAGGTGTATATACTCAGAGTGTTACTCTCTGAAATTATTGTATAGCTATGTGAGAACATTAAAGATAATCTCTCCTTAGATTTAGAAGGCTGTAAATTGGTTTTATTTTAGTCTGCAGTTTTATAATGGGTATTTCTAGATCTAGGCTGCAGTGACAGTCTTTTGTTTGAATAAACTGAAATAAAGTAATTGAAATAAGTAAACAGGAAACAAGACTGAAGATATTAGAGTCCAAAGAGTGTTTAAAAAATAGTAAAAACCAATGTGACAAAAAGAGGAAAAGTGGTAAATTGCATGATCAAGTTCCTAGGAGCAGTTTAGAGAAATGATGTTTGCTTTAGTTATCTCATAACATGAAATCTATGCCCCTCCGATAGCAAAGTCTTAAAATTCATGGACACAGTATACATCTATTTTCTTTCTCTTTCCCCTTCCCTCTCAAACCTGTTTCTTCATGACATGCAGCTTCTCTGTCCGTTGTGACAAATACACTGTAATTAACACTCACTTTGGGACTGTGCTTGAAGAAATATAATTGGGAGCAAAGGAGAAGGAACTCCCATCGTCCACACTTAGGGAAGCCAACTTTGCATCCCTGCCTGCTTCCCATTGATGATTATTCCTGTCCTGGACATTACGGATTTACAATTCAATGGCTTTAGTCTCATAAGGCTTAATTTAACAATACTGCATAAACATTTGTGAAGGTTAAGAGATCTTGGTATTGAAAGCTCTCTTTAAATGGATTGAAAATTCTTCCTGAGCTACAGAAAATAGCTTTACAGCCACTGAAGGAAAATAAAGCTGAGTGTATTGACTATTCTTTTTTGAATGCCAATGCTCTTGGAAAAAAAATCTGACCTTTCTACTGCCTGCCTGTGTCAGGAGAGCTACCCAAAGCCACATGAAAGAGAAGTGTCTTCCAACTTTACCTCTGCCTCCATTTCAAGTCTTAATTTGACAGTCAAGCCCTAGGGTGAGAAGTGCTTCTCAACATCTGCCCTTTTAGACTGCTGTGCAGAGGGAGAAGAATGCAGCTCTGAACTTAAATGCTGCAGCAATTAGGTTTCCTTTGTATAATACATGAGGCCTGAAATATGTTAAGTGTGTTCAAAAGTTCTCAGAATATGGCTTTTCCTCTCTATGCTAATCAGGCATTCAGGGGAAAAAAAAAAAGGCCACTTTCTCAGAATGAGACTCACAACTGTTTAAAACCTTAGCAAATACCACAGTATGTGTATACTCTAAATGTCAGCCATATCTTTTCTGAGGAGATTGGGTTTTTGCAGGAGAGAGTGTAGAATATCAATCAACTGTAGGCCAGTGACCCTTTACCCATCGAGCTTAATAGCAGATGTGTGTGTAGCTTTAAATCAATGGCAGAGAAGACTGCTTTGGGAAGAACCTCTTTGAACTATGGAAGTATTCTAAGCATGTAAAGCCTCCCATTGTTTTGCCTTTTTAAATTTAGCTTCATTGACTTGTAAATGGAACTTGATCTCCTTCCAGGTATTTTTGTGGGGCTGTGTCTTGGGGGGACTTAAAAATTTACTGCAATCAGTTTCTTGTAAAGGATTGAAATTTTCACATTTCTTTCACCTTCTCTGTCTATAATCTCTGCCATAGTCTGGTTTGCCTTTAAAATCCATATCCTTGACCAACCTGAGCAGCGTTTTCTGTTGATTCTCTATCTCATCTCGCAGGTAGTGCTTCTGAATATTGTCACTCATGTAAATAGCTTCATCAAAGTTGATTTGTTAGTTTTAGTGGTGTTAGAATTACGACTTCCAGATGATATCCCCATCAACTCGGAAGTCAGGAACAAGAACTGTTTATGCTGTACTGCCCATGAGAATATTGTCTTCTAAAGCCCTTGCAGAGCTTTGGAGATCATCTAAGAAACTGCAAGAGGCTAGGAGATGGCTGAAGTTGAACAGAAAAATCTGATCTACAACTGCTTTTTTTTTTTTTCTGTCAGTTTTCCTTTCAGCTCCAGAGACCAAGCAGAGACCAAGATTTATTTTGTATGTTACCTTTCACTGTGGGAGAGTTGTTACAAGTTAGCTTTTTACTTAGCTGGGTTACCAACACCAGATTCCTGTAAAAATTCTCTTGCACTCCAAGCTTACGATGTAAATTTAAACACATTTAAAAGCATACAAAAGAAACCATTATTCTGTCAAGCTTTCTTTAAGAACCAACAAAGATATTTGTCGGGCAGAAAAGACTCATTCATGCTTTGGCTGAATTTAAAGGTGTATATTGTTAAATTGCTGTTCTTTCCATTTGAGCTCCCTGTGTTTTATCTGCTTTCGGTATTTTGGTCAGTTTGCTGGTGTCAGATTCTGTTTAGCCAGAGCAGCAGCAGGATATGCCAAGCAGCAGCTTAGCAGCCTCAGGAATTTTGGTCATCTCTGCTCTTTCTCAGAGCAGCCTGAAACTGGCACATTTTCCTGTCATTTCAAAGTCTTTGCTCGCTGCATCTTGCCAGTCTAGAAACTGTCATCTTCAAGTGCTCACTCTAACCATTCTTCTTCTTTTCAAGGGGCAATAACCACAGAAGGAGAGGGGAAAAAGAAAAACAAAACAGAAAAAAAAAGATTACAATATTCTACACTGAAATTTTAATAAACCTCCTTCTAGAGACAAAATCTTTGGAGAATTTTATGCTTTAAAGTGAGAAAGAACTGTAAGTAAAATGAAACACATTTGGGATGTGAAAACCTGTGTTTTGAGGTTTGTCTGTAAGAAAACCAAAGTGGAAGATGTATTTTGTCAAATCTGCATGTAACATCCTTGAAAAAAGGTTATATGAAAATGTCTTGAAATAAATAGCTGTTTTCTTAGCACTTTCTTACCACATTCTACTTTTTGGGGGATCCTAAATGTTAACATATTGAAAACTCAAAGCTACCCACACTGACACATGGTTAATTTTGTAAATTTACAGCCTGTAAGACCTTGGAAAATGTGATCATCTAGTCTGAACAGTAGTAGACCAAAGTAATTTTGTGAACTTGAATTCAAGTATTAGGGGAAAAGACCTAGTGTCAAATGGCCAATCAGGGACATTCTGTTACATTACAGATTATGTTATAATTTACATTACAGGGACGTTACAGATTACGTTATAATCTGTAATGCAGTTTTGTACTGTGTGAACTGACTTTAAACAGCTTCAGCTTCCATCCACTTGACAACGTTATGTTTATGTTATTTATGCTATGTGGAGATTTTGTAAGTTTTGTTAGGTAAGTACAATGTTTTACCTTCTGTTTGAGAAATAAAGGAGACTTTAAAATAAAGTGTGCTTTACGACTTCACTATTTTTGGTGGATTTTTCAATTTCCCTTTGATTTACCAACTTTCATCCTAAAATATTGACACTTAACTTTGAATGTAATTGTAGAGCGCTCATGGTGGATGATAGAAGTCCTCAGGATTTCTCTGTTTATCCAATCAGGAAGAGCATTGCCCTCTTGGCCTTGGAACTGATGTTCAGCATTTTACTAGCTGTGATTCTTAAGTCCTGTTTGGAGTTGCAACTTCCCAGTACAATTCCCCATTTGTAAATATTTACTTCACTCCCGTATTGCTCCAGTTTGGGCTAACATAAAATACAGACTGTAGCTGTGCTCTTTGTGACAGCAGAAAAACAGTCTGTGATTTCTTGCAATCCAAGGTGAGGCATTCCTACAGGATGTTGTTTTCTCTGACGTTATGAGCTGTCAATTCTTTCTTTCATCCATTTAATTTCTGTTATTGTATTATGCAGCTTTCTAGTTTATAATTTGGATTTTTTTGGTAGTGTTATGTAAAGTGTTTTGTAAAGGTCTGACTAATAGTGCATTGAATACTTTGTGGTGGGTTGACCTTAAATGGCTGCCAGTTCCCACCAAGCCATTCTGTCACTACCCCCTCATCAAGAGCACAGGGCAGAAAAATACGACAAAAAGCTCATGGGTTGAGATAGGAACAGTGGGGTCACTTACTGATTACTGTCACAGCCAAAATGAACTTAACTTGGGGAAATCAATTTATTGCTAGTCAAAATCAGAAAAGAATAATAGACAAATCTAAAAACCACCTTACACCTCCCTCATCTCCCTTTTCCAATTCTTCTACCTTCTCCCCCATAGAGCAGTGCAGGGGGGATGGGGAATGGGGCTTGCAGTCAGTTCATCATTCTTTGTCTCTGCTGCTCCATCCTGCTCATGTTCTTGTCCTGCTCCAACACTGGTCACTTCCATCGGATGCAGTCCTTCAGGAACAGGCTGCTACAGCATGGGTCTCCCATGCGTCACAAGTCGTGCTGCCAAAACTGCTCCTGTGTGGGGTCTTCTTTTCGCAGGTCCACAGGTCCGGCCAGCGCCCTGCTCTAGCGCATGTTTCCTGCAGGGTCACAGCCTCCTTCGGATATCCACCTCCTCAAGTGTGGGGTTCTGCACATCCATGGGCTGCTCCCCCATGGACCTCTGTGAGCTGCAGAGGCACAGCTGCATCACCATGATCTTCAAGGGCTTCGGGAGAATTTCTGCTCCAGCACCTGAAGCACCTCCTACCTCTCCTTCTTCACCAACCTTGGTGTCTGCAGGGCTCTTTCTCTCACTATTCTTCTCACTCTTCTCTACTACCTCCTGCTGTGCAGCTGTTTTTACCCTGTTCTTAAATATGTTACTACACAGATGCTTCCACTGTTGCTGAGGGGCTCAGGTTTGACCAGTGGCAGAAACTTCTGGCATCTTCTCACAGAAGCCACCTCTGCATCTTCCTGCCATGGAAACCTTGTGACATAAACCCAGTACATACCTAAATGTATGTACTTNTTTCTGCTCCAGCACCTGAAGCACCTCCTACCTCTCCTTCTTCACCAACCTTGGTGTCTGCAGGGCTCTTTCTCTCACTATTCTTCTCACTCTTCTCTACTACCTCCTGCTGTGCAGCTGTTTTTACCCTGTTCTTAAATATGTTACTACACAGATGCTTCCACTGTTGCTGAGGGGCTCAGGTTTGACCAGTGGCAGAAACTTCTGGCATCTTCTCACAGAAGCCACCTCTGCATCTTCCTGCCATGGAAACCTTGTGACATAAACCCAGTACATACCTAAATGTATGTACTTATTGCTGGTGGATGAGAGGCTGGACATGGCCCAGCAATGGGCGCTGGCAGCCCAGACAGCCAGTCATGTCTTGGGCTGCATCCAAAGCAGCATGGGCAGCAGGGCGAGGGAGGGGATTCTGCACCTCTGCTCTGCTCTGGGGAGACCCCAACTGCAGTGCTGTGTCCAGCTCTGGGGTCTCCAACATAACAGGGACATTGACCTGTTGAAGCAAGTCCAGAGGAGGGACACCAAGATCATTAGAGGAATGGAGCACTTGTCTTATGAAGAAAGGCTGAGAGAATTCGATTTATTCAGTCTGGAAAAAACAAGGCTTCAGTGTGACAAAATTGTGGCCTTTTTGTACCTGAAAGGAGCCTACAAGAAAGACAGAGAGGGACTATTTAGAAGGGCATGTAGTGACAGGACAAGGGGGAATGAATTCAAACTAAAAGAGAGCGGTTTAGATTAGATATAAGGAAGAAATTCTTTACTGTGAGGGTGGTGAGGCACTGGAACAGTTTTCCCAGAGGAGCCAGGTCGTCCCCATCCCCAAAAGAGTTCAAGGCCAGGTGGGATGGGCTCTGAGCAACCTGGTCTGGTGACAGCTGTCCCTGGGGGTTGAAACTAGATAATCTTTAGGGTCTCTTCCAACCCAAACCGTTCAATGATTCTATGATTATATCAGTTGTATATGTAATATTATAATGCAAGATGTGTTTGTAGTTGGACGGAATTGGTTTCAAACAATCTTGTGGCAGACTTATAATTTTTCTTTTTGCCGCTTGATTAAAAGATGCCTAGGTTAGTGAATCCATTATTTTGCCTACAGTGACATTTCTCAGCTCCTTAAAGTACAATGTGCTTTCAGACTTGTAGGAGTACAGCTGTATCCAAAAACATTTGGATCCCTACAATGGGAAACAAAAAAAGACAATGTCATATTTTTGAGGTTTTTCCTCCTCTCTCTTGGCATCAGAGTTACTTGGCAGCTGATATTTCTTTAGCCATTTTACTGTTGTTTATGCATCCTCGGTCACAGATGCTTTGAATTATCAGTCTATCATTTTTACAGCCATTCATTTTCCATACTATTTTATCTGAGCCCTGTGAAGGATGCTCAAACCACTGCGATCAATTTGTACCAAGGGCACAGAGAGCTATAGTATTATAATAGGGCTAGCCATTAATGGGATACTATTTGCATTTGTTTAAAAGAACATTTTGTTCTTTTGGCTCCCTGTTAGCAGTATACTGTGAACTTCTTCGATCATTTGCTACTTTGACTCTTGAATCCACTTCCATTTTCTAGATATGGCTTTTACTGTCAGCCCATTTTCCTAACCTTCTCTCAAGAAATATTTAGTTGTTATATTTATTGTGCAAAATCAAAGTAGAATCTCATCTTTAGATGTTTTTTCTCTCACCTTAGTTGGAACTTGTTTCTGGTAGACTTTAACGATTACATGATGTTTATTGTATGATGACATGGGAAAACATTAGAAACATATGTTCTATACAAACTACTAATAAAACCTATATACAGTTCCAAAAAATGTTTGTGGGTTTCTTCTTACTGGTGTTCCAATACTGGCCTTAAAACAGCTGTAAATTAGAAAAGTAATGACATTGACTTATATTGTTGTAAAACTGTTCTGAGTTTAGTTTAATGGCACAACCTTCCACTAATTTAGTTTGGTTTTGGCTGTGCTGCAATGTGCAACAGTGGGCAAAACTTTGTCACCACATTTTGGTGTAAGGAAGGTACAGGCTGCTATTCCACACTTATTCATACCATGTGCATTAGTAGACCACCTGCTTTCGCTATTAGGTTTATATCAGTCATATACCCATGACAGCATTCCTGTAAGTTATGCAAAAATGCAAGTAACACCATGATGTTTGTGGGAGAACAGGCAACATGTGCTGGAAGAAAAGTACTTGTACTTGTTAAGCAATCGTTTTGTCAAAAATCTTTCGAAATGTTCTGAGCAAGTTTGGATAAAGTGAGATCATACTGATTTAGTGCTTAATTTGGGCTGCTTAGGTCAGTGGCTTAAGTTTTTTGTGCAATAACAGCCCTGTTAAAACGTGCCAACATAATTGCAAGGGATCATCTGCTTTTAGTCTTAGACATGGTCATAGCTTGTAGAAAGTCAAACTGACATTTCCCTGACTATTTTTTTCATACAGTGAAGAACTAATGGTTTCTTTGGGCTTTTTAACAAGAGTATTCAGCAGGTTTTTTAAAGAGGAAATACTGACCAGGAGGAGGCTATTTGTATCATATCACTGTCATTTTCTGGAAAAGTATATGCTGTCTTGTGGGAGAAAGATGGTTGGAAGTCAGCAGCAGGGTGTAGGAGTTCCTAGTGCGGGAAAGATGCAGGCAAAAGGGACAAAAAAGTAAAGGAGTCATTTTGGGGCTTACTGGAGTGATGACTGCATGTTGAAAAGGCAGGCTAACAAAAAAAAGGCTGTGTTGAGAAGTTGGAGGGAATTTGAGCAAGGAGTCTGGCAGGAGAGGTTAGAAATAGACCACAAAGATGAAGTGCTATGGAGTTAACTGGCTGCAGTTTACAGAGCTCAGACAAGCCATGTAGCCTGTTCATGTCCTGGCTCTTTTTCTTGTTAGAAATGCCGGGCACAGAAACTCACTGTAAGGAAGGAGACAGTACACAAAAAAGCCAAACTCTTCTGTTGAGGAGTAAGATGTACTGGACTTTGCAGGAGAAAAAAAATGAAGATCAAGTGTGTGGATGCCTTTGCTTACTTGGTAGTAATTCTTTGTGTCATGACAGAATACGCTTTGTAGAAAGTTTAGAAATTTCTAGTCACAAAATGCAATCCATTGATGTAATGTTTTGTACTGCATTGTGTTTATGTAAGGAAAACCAGATTTAAATCTTGAATTGCTGTAAACACTTGAAAATTTGCAATATATTTTCCAAATGATATGTCAAATTCCTAAAAGATTCTGCATTACAGTTATAATGTCATTCCCTGTGACACTCAAAATAGATTTTTTTGTTGTTTTTACTTTACTTCGGTCACCTTGCACTTTTTTCTGTAATGGGATAATTTCATACTTTGGATTTGTGAAAATGTGAAAATGTAAAATCTCACATCCTGTTATTTCTGGTTTGTCAGTTCTGGACACCTTTTGCAGACCAGTGTCTGCTCTGTGAAGAGATTTTCCTTTCTTCACGGGCACTTTATTCTGTGTTCTTTACACCATTACTTCTGGTTTATGGAAGTCAAAGAGTTAGGAAAGTGCTTGTCAGTTGTTGCTTTCTGTGACTTGACTTTCACTTTGTTCCAGAGAGGGTCTTAAAAGTGATGAGGAGAGAATACTTTTTAAAATCTGATGTCACACATAGCATAGAAAATGTGATCAAATACATTATTGACTAAGAGGAATTGATGATGTACTTAGGTATTAAAAGAAACCACATTCATTTGGAAAAATAAATATGGTTGAGAGCCTCTAAATAGGTGGGAAGCAAACACAAGGAAACGGTTAATTAATAGTTCAATTTTTCTCATAGTTCCATGTCTTAAGTCAACGAATATTCAGCACCAGAACCCTTTCCTTACTTTCTTCAGTAACTCCACCTGTCTATTCTGACGTCCTCTCCCTTATTCTTTTCTTACGGACTCTCACATAGTTTCTCTACACATGCATGAATGTGAAAACTGCAACAAGTCAGTCCTCCTGCTTTGGCATTTAACATCAGCCCATATAATTAAAATTCCTGAAGGACTTCCAGTGTGACTTGTGGTTTGTGTGATGGCTTTTATTTTTTCACCCTCCCTAGTCAAAGGGACTTTTCACTGTTCCCTTGGGCTTGAGATGAAAGGTGTTTTGGTTTACAAGTTTCAGGCTGGTTTCTCTCACGCCATAATTACATTCCTGTTTTCCATACTTTATAAAATTGAAGATTGAGAATTGAACTGTTAGTGCGGGATATACAGATACTGTGGAAAGAACAAAGTAAGGAAATGTATGTGCAAGGGTTTTAAAAATGGAAAAGGAATTCTTGGGTAAAGCACCTCTCTAGCCTTTTAGGCTTTCCTGAGCTTCAGAGCAATAAACCAAGGAGGAAGAAGTTACTTTGTTTAGTAGGAAAACAATAAACACTTAGCTAATAATCTAAGAGTAAAATTAATACAGATGGAGCAGAATTAATATTCTGAATAACTAAGAATGAAATTCAAACTACAGAAAGAAGTTTAGCTCCCAGATGAGCTCAACTGCCATATTCCTTGCTAAAATTTTTCTCTCCATATATGCACTTAAGTTTTTTGGTGCTACATGATGGTTCTGCACAATGCATGTTCTAATTATTCTCTGTGAGTCTCTTACATAGAGTGTAGGAGCATTGATGTATCCCAAATCAGGTTAACCTAATAACACCTAGTATTTTATGTGTTTACTGAACAGTCAAACAGGAATCATAATAGTGTATGTGAGAAATAGTTTTTACTTCACCCTGGAAGAAATTGTACAAAGAGTGTTGCTTCTCTTGTTTTCTCCTGATAGAAGCTTATCTTAGTAACTAATTGTATGCTGAAAATAATTCTGGAAAAAATGGGGTAACTGTAGGTTACTTTGTACTGCCCTTGGATAATGCACCCATTCTGTACTGCTGTGCTTAAGCAGGATAAACGGAAGCAGCACAGTAGCCACAACACTTTATCCTTATTAATAAAAAATACAACTGGGATACCCTTACAAACACTAATTCCTTTACTTTTAAAATCCAGGCGGCATCATGGTAAAGAACATAGTGTCTTGGAGGGCTGTCATAGTTTGTTGAAAACCTTGAAAGCAGTGTGAAATTGCATTTTTTTCCTGTTATTGACATTTCTTTGTTTACTCTAATAAGGATTTGATTAAGACAACCATTTTACCATCCTTTAAAACCTTAATGAAGTTATTTTAAAAAAAAAATCACTAAAATGTCAAGCTGGCATTAATTTTCTTTATTGTCCAAGAACTTAAATTAGTCAACATAATGTGCTGCTTGACTCTGGTGCCCCATACTCTTTTATATTTGCTTCACTGCTCATTAATAACAAACAAATTAAAAAATACTTTTATTAATATTTTATTCCCATTGTTTCTTAGTCAGTAATGGAAAACCTAGTTTTATAATGCAAATTACAGCTTTTCTGCTATATACACAAAATATGGGAAACAACTCTCAACATACAAAAATATATATAACAATGAAATTGTGAAGGCAGAATGATTAGTGGAGGAATTTCTTCTGCTCTAATATGGTTGTCACCATTAATGAGCAGATGGGCTTGAGAAGACCCTTCTAGCCTGCTGTGTCATGCTGGAATGGGAGGCTGGTTGTCACTTAGGTTTTCTGGAGCCAGGAGCAGATTCATTCTCTCATTTGGTATTTTGAGGCCATGGTACTGTAGCCTGAAGAAAGTCTGAGCTTGTAAACACCATGAGGAAGAGGGCTGAGAGCTGTTTCCGGGCAATAAGCAGGCTGAACAGTGGGAAAAATGCTAGTTATAAGAAGACAAGACTATTAAAGAGTATGAAGATTGATAAAGAGACTGATAAAAAGCATGGTAGTGGAGAGGTTGATTCAGCCTGAATCAGCCAAGAGTGGCTGATGACCCAAGGCAGGGGTGGACTTCTGTTCCTCTGTGTCCAGGCCAGGAGTGTTACCACTGGCAGGCTGTTAGTGCCTCAATAAATGCATGTGATTCATGAAACAGCTGTGCAGGGAGTTGAGCAGAAAATACCGAATGTTTTATTGATTCGGATATTTTGCTCAACTCAGGACCTATTCTGCGCATCATCACATGGCCATATCGTGCTGTGTCATGGAGCTCTTTCAGGTTTCAGCCTGCTTGGACTCCGTCATATGGCTTGCTGCATTTGCTGTTTAGAATTCAAACTCTGTAAATTGCTGTAGCTGTCTAACATCTCACAGGACTGTTTCAGATTGCTTATAATTTACATGTCTGCCACAGTCAGGCTGAGGGTTTTTATGATAGATGAGTGTTTTGGCCTCTTTCTTTCTGATAACTCCAAATGTCTGAACTGTTTCTAATCATGAAAACAGGGAAAAATACTGCTTGTTAATTTACATCAAATAAAAAATTCAAGGGGGTTTTTTTGAAAATGCTCCCACATCTCCAGGGTTTGAGCTGGGAACTTAAGCTCTGTCAGTGTGGCTTTGTCAGGTGTCTAAAGTTTGGCATAACTGCAAAAATCTGCCCAGATTGGTCTTTTTAAGTGCCATAAATGAGCATTTTCAAGAAAGACTTGACAACAAGTGTGTTCACCGAAAGTTTTTTCTGGTTCTGAGTATTTTCCAGAAGGTCCATGTACTATTATCACACACTGACTAAATACGACTAAGATGATTTCTTTAAAATAACTGCTAGAGTGAAGAAAGCTTGGCAACTTAACTATGACCCTTTTCCTACTGCACAGAGTAGTTCTATGTTCAGCATCCAGGCTCAAGAAGAGCAAAGGAAAGGGAACAAATTTAGGAACAAAATTAGAGAGGAGCAGGTTAGGGCAAAAAAAATCTAGTGAGATGTCAATGAGGGTGGGAAGGTAAGAAAAATCTTGCTCTAAGTTAAAGAATACTTAAGGTGATTAGGAAGAAAACCGGGCTGGGGATGCTTGGGAACAAACTCCTCAACTTTGACAGCTGAAAAGAGGCTGAATTGTGAGTTCTCAAATGGAGGTAAATCCCACACTTGTAAACTGCATGTCACCAACAATGGAGAGATATCCTGGCAATAGTATGATGAAATGGAGGACCAGATACTGCCTATGGTCACTGTGTTTATGAAGGGATCTTCAGGGCAGGACAAATTACTCTGGGGAAGTGTCCAAACTGAGACCAAATGTATGGTACTTGGACTTGCCTGCTGGAAGCTGAGGCTGGCAAATCACCAAATAGTCAGGACTTGGCAAGACATTAAAATATATTCAGTGTTAGAACTAGCTCAGTTTTGAGATACTTAATATTGACTGTCTTGAACAGTGCTGTACAGCATGATTATGTATGTTTTGCTATGCTCATGTCCAGTGGGCCATGAGGCTTTTTTAGAAAAGATACTCTACAGCCTGGTTGTTCTTTACTAACATGAAGCTTTACTGGAGTGGTCTTCTAAGTATGATTTAGCTCCTGGGGTTTTGAGGGGGAGACAATGTCTCACACAAGTAAGATTAAATTTCTCTCTTGTAGTGGGTTTCTTTCATAGGAAAAGGATCTGAGATGATTTCTATGTATTTTGATAGACATCTAAAGATCTGTGGGTTTGCTTAATAAACCTGCATATGGATATCAAATCCATTGATTTTTCCATCCAGTATAACATGTGATTTACTTTCAGAATCTGAGATTCAAGCATTCTCATATTTGGAAACATTTTTTTTCCCCTAATCTAAGTGGCTCAGTCATCTGTATACAGAATTTGCTCTTCCTGAGTTTGGTTCTGAATTTATTACCATAAGCAAACTAAACAGATTGACTTCAGCTATGCATTCAAAAATACCCCACTGTTGATGTCACTTGATTCACTTTTGTCTTTAATTTGTGTGAGATATCTGCCGTTTGAAACCTTGATTTTGAAAGAAAATTGCATATTGATAGATCCCAGGATCTAGTTGTTTTTTTTTTTTAATATTGAAATGCAAACCTCTGGAAGTAAGACAGGAAGAAGAAAATAAACTTGGAGTTATTTTTACATGTTGATATTTGAAATGATTTACTTAAAAATATAATTTTGCATCACAATTAAGCAGTTTATTTTTGTTGTTTGGGGTTTTCTCTTATTTTTTTAAATGTATTTATCAGCATAACAATCCTTTCAGCTTTTCTTTTTCCTTGACACATAAAGAAATATTTTGCTTCATGGGATGAGTCAGCATGTTTATGGGGTTAGAAAACTTCTTCCTGATAGACAATTTATCACTTCACAGTTTCTGGGAAAATTAAAAAGCCCATTACAATTGTTTTTCAGCAGGTAGGAGGGCTCAGGAGAAGCAAGAAGTACAGTATACAGGCAGAGATGGCACCCAGCAGTGACTGAGAAGACCTTCTTGACTCCCTTTTAGGATGATACGGAGCAGCTAAATATCTGCAACAACTTCATTACCATATGTTGGCATTCAGTTATTTGAAGGACTCTGCCATAGCTGGCTGCATGTGTATATGTTGTCTAGTTTCCAAGTCTAAGGAGAAAAAAAAAAGCTCTGAAAATTTTTATATTAGAAGAGATAGGAACAGCTTGAGAGCATTTCAAGTGGAGGACTCTGCTGATCTGAGCATGGCACTGTACAAGGCATTGTATGTCACTGTGCGTTTTGAAAAAGTTCTTGACCCCAGGGGAGAATTATAATAAAGAACCTTTTACCAGAAAGAGGTTTTAAACTAGTGAAAAAAGTTGTCAATGCTGAGTTTTCTAGTCCTAAACTTTGCTCTTGAAAAACTGCAGAAAACCGTAGGCTTATGTTCATTGGTCACTGTCACATTTTTCAATGAAAATTTTAGTGTTGTTTTTAAAAGGAGCTAGCTCATTTGCATTATAAAAGGCCTCATAATATTTTTGTGTTGATAGATACATTTACTTGTGCTTAATTGATGGAATTAAGCAATTATTTTAAGTTATTTTATGTCAGAAATGCCTAGACTGAAAAAGCAATGTGCTGGAGCATGCTAGCTCATATTTTGAAGCACTGAAGAGCCTAGTCTGGTTAACAAGGCACTTGCTAGAAAAAACTTTTATTTAATGCATATGAGTTTAAAAAGGAGCCCAGAAAAACAAGGAATGTATTAACATCCATTCACTGACATCTAATTCAATTTATGTCAACTCAGCTGAGAATGGATTTGTATGAATTTAAGGAATTAATATCTGCAGCCTGTTACTTGGATCTGAAATAATTCATCATTTTGTGAGCAAAGTTCAAATATACAACCATCATGCAATTAAAAGGTTCCTTATCGTGGCAAAGGTACTTACTGTGTTATACAAACTATATGTAATTGGATTCTGCTCTACTACTCCTAAAATGAGGATGTGATATATGTGCTCTGGGATGTGGCCTAGAATTTCTCACCTGTGATTATACTACATTTCTCTAGTGAAATTGGATTTTTTTTTCTGGCAGAGAATAACTGGATTCAAGAAGGAAGCTTGAGTACGAACATTCTGAGCAGTTCGGATCATTCTCATAATGTCTGAGAACATCAATAAATTCTTCACCCTGTCCTACATATCCTGAGATAATAATTGGCATCTCATTACCTTTTCAAGAGCTGAGTGAAATTTACCCTTATGTACTGCATGAAAAGGATGGGTGAATGGCTTTTTTTGGACCTTGTTGCGTCCTTGGAGAAATGTTTAGTGTGCTGTTTCATGGCAAATTTTCCCTTGTAGCTGTTTAAATAAAGAAAAGAGTCTGCTTTCCAAAGGAAGTTTTTTTTTGAGATTTGGCTGCTTTGAGTTATAAATGCAAGTGAAATATATAAAGAAATTGGCTCACAATTGAAATACAGTATGTGAACCAGTCTAAACAATATTTTTAAACTCCAATTTCTAACAATTGTTTGCTTCCATTCTTACGATATTCTTGTTTCTAGCCCTAGGAAATTGCTTCCATATCTTCCACAATACTTTTTATTTTATGTTGTCAAAGAAGAATAAAGCCTGCACTAAACAATTTTATAAACATTTAGGTTTTAGCAGGATGATGGTACATATAGCTACTTTCTTTCATTATGTGTCATTCTTAGCTACACTGAGCATAAGAACTTAAATATTTTTGTATGTATTAAGATTAAAAAACAAATCTGTAAAAATAGGCTGTTGCATACCACCAGTCTGATTTTCAGAGTATCTAAGTGTTTAGCAATAGAGATAATGTGGTTTTGGATCATAATAGTTAAAATTGGAACTTTTGATGCTTATTGATCTAAATGAGAGACTTGGGAGAAGAGACACAGTTTGAAAGAAATATGACTGAGTCTATGACATCAAATCATTCATCAAATGGATGACACATATACTTTGAATTTCTTTGGCCGAAGTTCTCTTTGTATGAGGTGATAATTGTAGACTCTTCCTTAACCAGGCTGAGAACGTGACAGACCTCAGCACGGGTGGACCCAAGAAGGACAGAAGAAACTTGCTAAAACAAGACATCCATCAAATCACTCTTGAAGGAAAAGCTGAAGTTTTTCAATAAAGTGTTGTGTCAGGGGAGGTTTAGGTTGGATTTTAGAAAAAGGTTCTTCACCCAGAGGGTGGTTGGGCACTGGAACAGGCTCCCCAGGAAAGTGATCACAGCAGCAGCCTGGCAGAGTTCAAGAAGCATTTGGACAATGCTCTCAGGTACATGGTGTGACTCTTGGGGATAGTGCTGTTCAGGATTGGAAAATGAACTCGATGATTCTCGTGGGTCCTTTCCAACTCAGTATATGCTGTGATTCTGTGAAAAGTGATCTTTTCCCTTGGTGATGAAACCAAAAAAAGGTGGGAATTGAACTGAAATGAACTTTTGGGGTTTTTTTTTCCATAGAAGAAAGGAAACAAAAAGAAAATAAATAAAGAAAAAATGCTGGTGACATTGTTAAATGTAAGCGAAAAAAAGTATTGTATTTACTCTGAAACAAAGCATTTCACTTTCATTTGTGACATTTCAACAAGTCAAATATATGTGGTTGCTTTTAGAACAACAGAGTTTGTTTTCTTCCTTAGGACCTTTCAGGACATGAAATTACCAAATGATTCTGTCTTGTTTCTTAATACTTATTTGAATGTGTGGACCATTGGACCATTTCCTCACATATTTAACATGCTCTTAAATTTACTGAAAAAGCAAATTTTTTCACTTTTTTATTTATCACTTTATACTATACTATCACTTTCACCATTCTAATAATAGATTATGTTTTGAAAACATTTTGTGAGGAAATAGGCGGTTGAAATAGGAACAGTTCTTGCATTGTAATTTCTCTAATATATATATACACATATATATATATAGATTAGAAGTTTGTGCTATAAGCAATAGGCACATTTACTGAGGAAGTCCCCATCACTGTAACTGTAGTAAAGAAATGATGTACATAAAACAGGAGAAAAAATCCTGGCTGTGAGCAGTGTCTCCAAGCCATATGGCAGGCTCTGGTTCCAATCCCTAATGGATGCCCTCTTTGACTTCAGTAGTATGGCAGGGTGATGCAGCCTACACTCTCTGCAGGTCATTTGTTAGCTAGCTTTGTGCCCTAAGAGTATCAACCCTATCAGAGCTTCATTCCTACTCTTTCTTTTGCATAAGAAGATGAACTGCATAGTTTTGTTGCTGTCCTCAAGGCAGCCTACATTAGCTTACAGCTTGTGTACTGTTAATGTTCTGAAGTAAATGAATTCTCTACTGTTCTGTGGTTTGATAACATAAGGATGATTATATTTGTAGTGGTTTGACCTTGGCTGGGTGCCAGGCACCCACTAAGCCACTCTATCACTCTCTTTCCAAGTGGGACAGGGGCGAGACTAAGGTGAAAAATAACCAGTGGTTTGAGATAAGGCAGTTTTATTAAAGTGACAGAAAGAAGCAAGCAAAGGTCTGCACGCACATAAGCAAAAAGGAAAAAAAAAAGCTCAATCTCTACTTCCCATCAGCGAGTGATGTTTGGACACTTCCCGGGAAGCAGAGCCTCAGCACACGTAGTAGTTGCTCCGGAAGGCCAACGTTACAAAATAATGGATGCCCCCTTTTTCCTCCTCTCTCCCTTAGCTTTTATATCTGAGCTGATGTCATATGGTATGGAATATCCCTTGGATTAATGTGGATCAGCTGGCCTGGTTGTGTCCCCTCCCAGGATCTTGCCCACTCCCAACCCCTTGATGGGGGAAGGAATGCTAGAGGGACAGCGCTGCTCAGCAGTAACCAGAACACTGCTGTGTTATCAACACCCTTCCAGCTCCCAACACAAAGCACAGCACTGGGAGGGCTGCTGAACTCTACCTCAGTCTGACCCAATACAATCTCCACTCCTTATTCCGTACCGTTTGTGTCATACTCAGATCCCACATAATCTGTTTATTTTCCAACTGTTCCATTATATTTATATTTCANTCTTGGATCATTGTTGCATCTTCCTTGCTCCTCGCAAAATTCACTCTTCTTCAATTCGTGTCACTCCTGCTACTTTACTTCCTGCAACATACAACTCACACCACAGATCATTTTTTCCGCAAGGTTAAATCTCTTTGGGGCACACACTGCATCTCCCCATCCTTCCACATTA
>VZRJ01003402.1:201708-213912 GCA_013397565.1 Ptilonorhynchus violaceus | reverse complement strand
TTGTACTGTGACTCTGTCAGTTCAAGCCCGTGTTTTTTTCTGTATTACTGAATTTATTGTAACTTTTCTATTAAAATTGTAACTCTGACCTAAAATCTCTCTCAAGGTATTCGTGTGGGGTTTATTTCCCCTGCTGGCTCACGTTCAAACCAGCACACAAGGCTTTTGCCACTGTCACAGGCAGTGCTGACAAAGCTGATGAAGTATAGGCTAGATAAATGCACAGTGAGGTGGATAAAAAGCTGTTAAAAACTCTTTACTAGGTAAAGAATTGTGAAAGCAGCCCGAAGACCAGCTGGAGGATAATCACTACTGATTTACTCCAGGAGTCAGTAGTAGGTCCAACAGTATCTAACAACTGCTTTAATGACCTGAATGATGGGACAGAGTGCACACTCAGCAAATTTGCTGAAGATACAAAACCAGGAGGAGTGGCTATTTACATCAGCTGTCCTTTCTGTCGTTCAGAGGGACCTGGACACACTGGAGCAGTGAGATGCCAGGAACTCCATGAATTTAACTGAATGGAAAGCAAAGTCTGCATCTGGTAAGGAATAATTCCATTCACCAACAAAGACTGGGGGCCAACCAGCCGGAAAGTAGCCTTGCAGAAGAAGTCCAGGGGGTCCTGGTAGACACCAGACTGATAATGATTTAGCAATGTGCCCTTCCCATGAAGAAATCCAAGAGCGTCCAGAACTGCATTCGAAAAAATGTTATGATCAGATCCAGTGATGTGATCCTTTCTCGCAGCTCAGCACTGGTGAGACCCTGCCTGGAGTTCTGGATCCGGTGCTGGGCTTTCCAGCACAAGCAAGGTATAGCCATACTGTGGAAGATACAGTGAAAGGTCACCAAAAAGTTGAAAGTACTGCATCTGCCATATGAGGACAGGTTGAGTCTTCTTTAATCTCTGTGTATAATACTTGATGGAGCACTAAAGAAGATGGAGACAGACTCTTCTCAGTTGTGCTCAGTGAGAGGATGAGAAGTGGTAGGTACAAACTGAACTGAAATGCAGTAAATACTGTTTTAAGATAAATAAAGAACTTTTATTTTTTTTTTATAATGACAATGACAGCTGAACACTGACACAGAGCCCACAGGGGCTGTGAAGTCTCCATCCTTGGAGATAATCAAACCCAACTGGACATATCCTTGAGCAATCTGCTGTAGCTGTCTCTGCTCTAAGCAGAGGTAGGACTGGGCAATCTCTAGAGGTGCTGGCCAGCCTCAGCCACAATACGGTTCTATGATTCTTCTAGTGGAAGGTGTCCCTGCTGACAGCACAGGAGTTGGAACTAGGTGACTTTTAAGGTCCCTTCTAAGAGATGGCATTCTTTTTGGAAGTTGTTTCTGACCAGGTTAATTTCAATGAGGGAGGTAGCAGTGAGCAAATTGTAAGATCAACTCTAAATGCTGTTATCTTTGTATTACATTTGTGAAAAATGTTTCATTGCATGGAAGGTACTTCTTAAGGCTTCGAAGTTCTGCATTTGAGACCAAAGATAAGATATCACAAGCAAAACAGAAGAGATATTGTATGTCCTTTTAGCGACTCTTCCCAAAATGCTCATTGAACATGTTTAAGAACTAGATTACATGATTCTGGTAGATTATTTCTGTGTTAATGCCAGCAAGTTACACACTCCAAGAAGGCGAAATTCTCCCCAAACTACAGTGAAATTAACACTGCCAAAACTGGGTTGAATACTTTCCAAGAGTATTTCCAAATAAAACTCATCCATTTCTTTCTTGGGTGCCAATAAGTAGGTCAAATTTAAACTTCAGAACTTTAAATGCAGTGAAATCCAAGAGTTCATTTGCTACATTTTCATGACTAGCAGGATTTTTTTTTCTATTTTTTTTTTTAGCTGTTAGAGGACATTTTCTATATTAAGAAACAAGTTGTTTTTCCTGGCTTTACTGAAGTTATCAAACTTTTTGTGATCTTACATACAACAAAAGAAATGGGGAAAAAAAGTAGTAAGATTAATTGCCTTCTCAATTAAATTGGTGAAAATAAAGAGTCATAATTTTGATCTATACTATTGTAACTAAAGAGACGATGCATTTTTCTTTTGGAAATGTATTATGAGTGCCTAGAAATCTAGTTATCCTCTCATGCCTTTTTTTTTTTAATAGTCAAAGTTGGTCTAATGATTAAATGTTTAGTAAATTAACTCATGACACTGCCTGTATCAAATACAAGTTGTCAGGCTTTCCATATATAACTTTGTGAGTGGAATATCCTACTGAGTAAATGTAACAATAAAATATAATAGTATAAATTCAAATTATATAATTAGGAAAAAAATAGTAATCAGTTATGCATGCAATCGTTTTTCATTTTCAACACTCATTGTACCTTACAAATTTAGATCTCTTATGGGTCTTTGAGTCTACCAGAACACTCTGCTAGATTTCGCTTTTTTGTTACTGCAGCAACTGGGTTGAAACTACTCAGGGCTACATTTGGTCCCCTATGAGACATCTTTGGAGGTGGAGAGGGCAGTTGACTTTATACAGTCATGCATATATAACTGTGAAATTTTCAAATATGCAACACTAAATCACATTATACATGTCATGTATTTATGTATATGGTATGTATGGGCCTGCTGAAGACCAAATGGCTTCTTATCAAGAATTCTGTACACAGAGAATGATTGTAACTTTCAGTCTGTGCATACACATTGTTCTCAATAAGTAATCTCTAGAAAGGCATTTTTATCATAAACATGGTGAGACTGAAGAAGTGGAAGGTAGAATAGGAGAGATTGAACTGATGAGCTCTCAAAAATGGAATTGAAATGGAGAAAAGGTCTTCACAGAAAATAATTATTCTGTGAAATCTCGAAACACTTTGGAGAAAAGGCTAATGAAAGACTGAGGAAAATGATTCACCATTATTTAAGAGGGGAAAAAACAAGTAGAATCAAAAAACCCCAGATGTTTGGAACACAGGATGAAAAGTAGGATGAAGCAGAATGTCCTTAATAAAACTAACTGTAAACACAAATTGAATAAAAAACACAAAAGAAATAGCTAAAGAAACGACAAGGGGGAAAAAAAATATCAGGGATCAAGCTTATTATAACATACATACAGTCTGCTATTGATTTACAAAATGACCACACCGAAAAAATCTCTGTTCTTTGAATTCCACCAGTGCAGTGAACCTGCTAGAGATATCTGAGATCCACATCTGTTGTATGATCTTAAACATAGCAAGATTTCATAAAACTTTCCTCCTACCGATCTTATTTTCGTATGCTGTGGATGAACCAGGATTTTAGCTACTGCTGAACAAGGGAAAAAAAATCCTGATCTGTCTGTGCCCTTTCTTGACCCTTATCCTTAGAAAGTTCTGGCATAGCTTTTTAAAAGGCTGAGATGAAATCTTATAAGGAAGTTTGCTGACTCACTTTAACTGTGTTACAAAAGAAAACTCTGTTTTGTAGAAGAAGGGGAAAAAAGGGTAAGGAGGCAAAAGTGTGAAGAAACATATGTCATGCTGTGTGGGAGAAGCTTTTAGGGTCTCAGGCAGTGTCAGCAGGGAGCATTCCCCAACAGTATCAATCTCACTACATGGAGTCAACCATGCACTCTGCTGCTGCCACATCTCTGCATCCATTCCTGCTTTAGTGTGTCACTGCTCTCCCTTCTGCTAGACAGGTTCTGATCTAGAAATCCTATCCTAATAACAGAGAAGGATCAATCCTCTCACCTCCTGTCCTAGCTCCCCTCACTTGCCTTCTCCAAAACTCGTGGAAGCCTGCCCTTTGCTGCCCACCTAGGCATTTTCAAAAGGACATCAAGTTCCCAGACTGTGGTAAGAATCCTGATGCCAGCAACACCGTAAAGTATTCAGGAAAGCATCTGGAGGGCAAACAAGCATGGCTGTAGGAGGAGGAAATGGGAGTGGGGTCAGGAGCAGAGTGCATGCATGGCAGGCAGGGTGTGGGAGAACTGGTTAGCCGTGGGAGGAAGGCAGGGAATTTTGTATGCTCACAGTACCTTGCTTTACTAAGTTCAGAGCTGTCATCTGTCACAAGTATTTTCTTACCTGTTTGTTGCAACAATTTGCTGCTTTTATATGCATGTTTTGATTATAGCTGATGGGACACACACCAGTGTGCTAGGATCCCTGTGGGCTTAGTCATTTCTTGTTTACAGCTGGCTATGGATTCACAAGTAAATACAAAGCAGGTTTTAAAATAAAAGTTCTGTTTTGTTATGACTTTTTTTTTCCAATGTCTTATAAGCCTTTTCCAAATAACTGAACTTGGTATTTTAAAATATACCAGTGGACTGATTTACTTTTCACATAAAGATTTTTCTGACTTTCCTACCAATTGTTGGCTGTGTCTAAATGTGTGCCTCTGTCAATGCTTACAGCATTGTAAATAACTTGTGCCTATGGAACTCTGTGGGATATGGAAGTACCTTCTCAGACCTTTCTTTATCATCCACTCATCTTTGTGAATTTTTCTTCATAGCCCCAGACCAAGTGAGTTAAAAACAAACCCAAAAAAGTGTGTTTGCTCCCTGCAAAAAACCTGAAGTGATTAATCCGAAATAATTTTTTTTCATTATTATTGCTCTCACGGACAAGTTCTAACTAATAGTACAGCTTTATGGAAACATCATTCAGCTATGCCATAAATTTCCACATACAGACAAGTATTGAAAATGGAAAGCCAAGATACAAAAAGAGCTATCCTTGCAAACCCTTTGTGTTGCTCTAGCATCTGTTCTAGGCATGCCAGCCAGCGGGGACATCTAGAGGTGGCTCATGGCTTCATCCCCCTGTGCGTTGGCATCCATCATACAGGAGATGCATCTAAATACTCCACCATCTGTGGGACAGCCATTTGCTCCCATGGTGCATACATGAAAGTCCCACAGCTTTCCCATTCTGGACCATATGCTGCTCTCATTTATATCCCATGGATTTGGAACCGAGGCATAATGTAAATGGGAAAGCCTAGTTATCAGGATCTGCCGTTTAATTTATGCAAAACTGTGGCATTGTCATTCTGCAAATCATATGGTACACATTTTATGAATCCATTATTTACATAAAGATGGGGGTGCCCTCAAAAGTAGTATGTGTATGAAGACACACATCTGAATCACAGAATTCACACCCAGATTTCTATTACTACCTCACCTCCAGGCTTCATGATATTCATTTCTCACTTTTAAGTTAGATCATTACAGATACAAAGACAAAATTTGCATCTGGATTAGGTTTCCAAATGCATTCAAACTTTGGTTGCACCTGTAGTTTTCAGTTAGTCATTCTCTAGTTAAAAAAGACCCTTTTCCTAAAAATTACAAGAAGACTCTCCTCTCTGTCTTTTAAAACTATGCTTTATTCATGTTTTTGTGAATTAAAATATTGAGTTTGCTCTAAAATGGACATGAACAATGTAATCTGTGTTTCAAGTGGATGCGGATTTTTTTTTTTTAAATTTTTAATTTCTTTGCCTAATGGGTCTGGAAAACATGGGCTGTCAAACTTATCATATTGCTTCCATCAATGCACACTCATATGCAATTCTATTACTTTCATGACACATACTTTCAGTATGTTTGATTCTGAGTATTTCAAAGTGCTGTGACCCTTTTGTTGATGCCAAGCTGTTGGGACCATAACAGTGCAGTCCTGAGGGCACCACCGTGTAGTGTGAGAGGAAACTGAACATTAACTAAGCTCACTTTGCCCACTCTTGTATGTGCCAGTCTTAGCTAGGCACCCGGTATTGGCTAGAAAAAGAAACAAAACCAGGAGGCTGCAACAGGGCTGGTTTCTCACTGAATTTACTACCAATCTGCATGCCCTTGTGCTTTTCTCAAATGATGTGGCTTTTCTTCTGTTGCCCTGACTGAAGACTGGTGCATAATTCACCAAACTGTTAGAATAATAGATTCATAAATTATCCTGAGTTGGAAGGGACTCACAAGGATCATCAAAGTCCAACTCCTGGCCCTGCACAGGACCACCCCAAGAATCACACCATGTGTCTGAAAGTACTGTTCAAACTCTTCTTGAATTCTCTCTGCCACGACCACTTCTCTGGGGAGCCTGTTCCCGTATCCAATCACCCTCTGGATGAAGAAACTTTTTGTAATATCTGACCTAAAATCCCCCCGAGACAACTTCGGGCCATTCCCTCGGGTCCTTTCACTGCTCACCACAGANACTTCGGGCCATTCCCTCGGGTCCTTTCACTGCTCACCACAGAGAAGAGATGAATGCCTGCCACTCCTCTCCCCCTCACAAGGAAATTGTGGACTGCAATGAGGTCTCCCCTCAGTCTCCTACAGGTTGAACAGACCAAGTGACCTCAGCCACTCCTCGTACGGCTTCCCCTCAAGGCCCTTCACCACCTTCATTGCCTTCTTTTGGACCCTCTCTAACAGCTTTACATCTTCTTTATACTGTGGCACCCAAAACTGCCCTCAAGACTCGAGGTGAGGCTGCCCCAGTGCAGAGCAGAGTGGGACAATCCCCTCCCTTGCCCGGCTGGTGGTGCTGTGTCCGATACAACCCAGGACACAGTTGGCCCTCCTGGCTGCCACGGCACTGCTGACTCATGTTCGACTTGCCATTAACCAGGACCCCCATGTCCCTTTTTGCAGGGCTGCTCTCCAGCATCTCATTCCCCTGTCTGTCTGTCTGTACATCCAGGGTTGCAGAATTCAGCACTTTCCCCCGTAAATCGTATGTGGTTGGTGTTTGCCCAGCGCTCTAATTTATTAAGGTCTCTCTGCAGGGCCTCTCTACCTTTAAGAGAGTCAAACAACTCCTCCTAACTTAGTGTCATCAGCAGACTTACTCAGTATCCTTTCAAGTCCTGCATCCAAATGGTTTTTGAAGATGTTGTAGAGCACAGGGCTGAGGATGGAGCACTGTGGAACCCACTAGTGACAGGTCACCAGTCTGATGTCTCCTCTTTCACTATAACCCTTTGTGCCTGACCCATGAGCCATTGTTTACCCTTTGCATAAGGTATTTATTGCATTGTGCACTAGACATTTTTTTCCAGAAGGATACTGTAAAAGACCTTTTTCCACTGAAAGCCAAAAATATTACATCAACTGGCTCCCCTTGATTAACTAGGTCGGTTACCTTGTCGTAAAAGGAAATTAGGTTTGACAAGCAGGATTTTCCTTTCATGAGGCTGTGCTGGCTCTCATCTATACCTGCCTCTGATCAATTGTTCTTCAAGTGTTTTTTGATAACTCCCAGAAAAATCTTCTCCATAATTTTACAGCCACTGAAGCAAGACCGACAGGCCTGTGGTTTCCAGCTCTATCCTTCTTGCTCTTCTTAAAAATACGACAACATTAGCCAGCTTCCAGTCAACTGGGCTCTCTCCAGAGTCCAAGACCATTCAAAAATCATTGAGAGAGACCTTGCAATGACATCAGTCAGAACTTTCAGTATTCTCAAACTAATCCCATCAGGCCCCATGAACTTATAGGGATGCAGCTGGAGGAGCACATCCTGCACAAATTCAGGGTCTACTCTGAATTTAGCATTGTTGCAGTCATGGTCCTCCAGCTCAGGGCACTGGGACCCCACTGCAACTCCAGTACCTTCCTCCTAGCTAGCACCAGGCACGTATTGCCTCTGCCATTGTATCACTGAGGCAAATAGTTGAAAAACCACTGGTGGCACCAGAGGATGCATTTACGTCTGTTGCTATAATGAGCTTTACTAGGACGGGCTGCTTTTCATGTCCCATTTGTGAGTTTCTCTGATAACTTTAAGATCTCCCTCAGTAAATGAAATAGTCTAGCAGTCTTCGAAAGGGAAAAAAAAAAAAGTGAAGAGATGCTACCTTCCATATGCTACTACTCAGTTCACCCTTCCTTTACTTTTTGGAACACCACCAAGCAATGGCGAAGGGAAGGGAAACACATAGCTGCCCACTCCAGCTTAGCTTAACCTTTGAGTAAGCTACCAATGTTAAAAGTTATGTCAAGATTTCATTGCAAAGCAGCAGAAATTGGAATCTTGCTATCTTATGGCAGTGCAGAATTACTGTGATGGGTTGCAATTGGTGCTTGCTGAGTTCCTGGAAAGAAGTAAGCAGGAGGAAGGAGGCTTTAGCCATGTTGCATATGTTGTTGAAGTGATGCCACCATCTGGCAAGCTATCATTTTTCACAGCAGGTTGTCTTGATACCCTTCAGTAGCTGAGCAGGCACTTCAAAGGCTGTGGTTTGAGCTCAGCTCACCTACGTCTGAAAAGATGCCCCTCTAAGGACCATGCTCAGGACAGCTGTCTTTGGGTCAGATGGGGTGCATGAAGGAAAGCAGCCATTTCAGCGGTGAGCAGGGAAGACGTGACAGTAAGATCCTAGATGGCTATGTTTTTTTCATGGGTTTTATGATTTCTCTACCAGAGTGAATTTTCATACCGAGTGGTGAGGCCAAGCCACCAAAGGGTTATTAAAGCCACCAAAGGTTTTGGAAGGTCTTGCACATGTAATAGCATGAAGATCTTACTCTTACAGTGCAGGCAATGCAAAATGAACACTCATCCAGGAAATATTAGCAAAGTACAAATGGCTATGCAGCCTGGCAACTCAAGACAGGCAGACTCCTATCAATTTTTAAAGGTATTTTTAAGTATAAGTACAAAGAGATAGTGCTTAATTAAATACAGCCTTCCTTCCCAAAAAGTTGCCATGTTGTATTGTGTGAAATTTATCTTCTGCCTATGGTTATAAACCTGCATCTTTCTTTTTGACTTTAGTACTGAAAGGAAAAGGACCAACTTTTTCCTTGAATTTTCTCAAAATATCAGTGACTAATTTGAGATGTTTAGCTCTTGAGAGAGCAACAAATGGAAAGTTTCTTTTCTCTTTCACAGGGACAAACCCTTCTTCTCATGTAGTGTCTACTGTGCAATGATTGATAGAAGTACTGGAGAAATGGGTGAAAGGCTTTGCAGCATTACGTTTTACATTCCATTTGCTTACACAGGTCTGTCAATTTTAAGAGGCTAGTCCATCCCTTCATACAGAATATTCTTTATCTTTGATCCTAACTTCATTTTCCAGTCTGTATATTAGCTACAGTCTCCTGGGTGCCTGATTTAATCTCTCTTCTTTCTTGTTCACATATCTGGTCAGACAACTTAGTGTCACCGAGGCATATTCATCCCAAGCTCTGTAACCATTCTCCTGTACTGCATATTATGTACTTTATACATCTTAATGTCAGCTGTCTGGTAAAGATCAGCAATGTGAGGCTGATTACTGGCATTTGGGACAACTGTGGAGATTGTAAATAATACAATCTCTTGAGTTTGATGAAGAGATGTTAAACTTTCTATGATTCATGAAGACAAGAAGGATATTAGTCAAGAACAGACCTGTTCCTGATTATCCTGGTGTCTTTAGAGAACATTGTGCATTTCTCAAATCATTCACAAAATATTCCACCTCATTACAGAAAACTGATATTTGTGTACAGTCAAGAAACAGATAACAGAAGTCAGAGGGAGGAAACAGGAGCATGTGGCTTGATGAAATTTATCGATTTCAACCTATTCTGCTTTGTATTCCACCTTGGGGGTTCTCACATGAGTTTCTAAAAACAAAAAGAAGTACAAAAATTTGCCCATAATCACTTTGTTTAACTTGATAGTAGTTTGTATTATTTTCTTTAAAAAGGGTCATTTAAAAGTTTTTCTTCTCTCTGCTTCTCCTTCTTTGGTTTCAGGTAAATATCTCAACTGATTTCATTCCGCACACCAGCCATGGACTTCGGGTTTTGGAGTGAGTTTTGTGTTTCTCTCTCAACAGTTAATGACATCACTAACATCTAAATCATCATGGAGAATCTACTTTTCTGTTCAGTTCTTGCAGGAAAAAATATAGAATCACAGTCTTGGCATATGAAAACTTCAAATAAGGAAGTGTGGCAGTGTCTCAGTCCACTTTTAGACTTCACATCAACATGGACATTCAGTGGGTGGACTTTCCTGCCCAGGACAGTGGATCTGAGGAAAAGCCTGAAGGCGGCGCTGAAGAACAAACCACACCCCCAAGCTGTCAGTCCTAAGTTGTGTCTCCTCCCTACTACCTCCCTACCTACATGTTTATTCAATAAGTTTCTATAAAGTTCTACTTTGTTATAATTCCCATTGGTCCGTTCGAATTAATCCCTCCTCAACACTCCTGTTATTGGGTACCTGTCACTGTTTGTCATTCCCTTATTGGTTTGTCCCCTTGTTCCTCCCCTTTCTACCAGATGTATAAAAGGCCACATAACAGTCTCCCTGTGCTCTTTTATTGCTCCCCATCCTTGCTGCTTGTTTCCCCCGACCCTCCAGGTGGGGAATAAAGACTTGGGTTTCTGCTACAAAAGAGTCCCTCTTTCCTCCTTTGCCTCCGCTGGTCGCTACTGTATCCACTGACTGCTGCCAGCTCTACAGAGAGCCTGAGAGCAGACAGCTCCACCAGGAGCTTACATCAGACTGCCAAGCTGCAGACTGTCTCGCTGCTGGGACACTTGCTAGCAAGTCGCCTGCTTGGCCTCCGGGCGGTTAAGCAGTCAGCGACAGGTGGCACCCAACGTGGGGCCCTCTGATCATCAGCCAGAGGGTCATTCTACAAGTGTTCCGGTCGACGAGGCCCCAGATTTAACTTTGTTGGGATCACTATCATCCCTGTGTGTAGCACACTGTTTTTTGCACAGTGATGCTCCAGGGCAGAGCCGGCAACCCTTTGGACCCAAAGGATTGGCTCTACAGCAGGGGACTCACACCGAAGATTTTCTTTCTCTGGACCAGCTTTCTATTTTTGGTAAGTATTCCCTAGAACATTTTTCTTTGTGGGGAATACCTTCTGGCCCCAGACACTGTTATTTTTATTTCTCCCTTTTTCTTCCGTGTGGGGTGGAGTTTGGGTGTGCGGATTTTAATTTTAACTGAAAATGAGTTCTAAGCTCTCCGCACCTCTGAAAGACATTTACTACCACGTTGTGGGTACCCTTTTGGTGGGAGGGAAGAAGTTTTCTAAAACTTTAGTTAAGCAGTTTGTTTGTTGGCTTTTTGTGTCTTTCCCTCGGGTGTCTCCCAAGAAAGTAAAGGATATCAAATTTTGGAATGGGGTGGGGGCAAAAATAACCTCCCTCCAAGCTTTGGGAGACACATCGGCGTGCAAATTTCACCCCCTGTTGATTTTAATTTGTGAATCTCTTACACCGAGAGGGAAAAATACAAAAAGACCCACCAGTTCTTCCCAGTTCAAACCTGTACGCCGTCTTCCATACCCTCTATTCCTAATCCCTCTTCCCCTAAATTGGAGAAACCGGGAGGTGCAATCTGCGAAAAGGCACAGGAGAGCCACCATCCTCCTGGCCCTCCTCGGTCTCCCCAATGCCCTTGCTGAGATGGGCGTTGCGAACCCATCTCGGACCTTTCCTCAAACCCTTTTTCCACTCCTGTTTCCCCAGTTTCAAATCCTAAAGTTGAGCCCCAAAATGGCAGCTGCCCTTGTTCTTTTTCCTCTACCCAATGTTCCTCACAAAATGGAGGTCGCCATGTGGCGCCCTCTCATGGTTACCCTTCTTCTTCCCAAAATCCTTTTCCCCTTTCTTCCTCCAACCCCTTCCTCTCTCCTGCTCCTCCTCTTCCAGCAGTTAACACCTTGTTTCCATGGGGTTGCACCCAGAATGGTAACTCCTCCCACAACCCCTCCTTTTCCTGTCCTGACTCCACCCACTCTGTCCTGTCTTCCAGTTCCCATGCTCCCTATACCGGATGTGACAGCCTTGCGTCCTGGAACCAGGAACAAATAGATACCACTCTTGCAGCACCAGTAATTTATAACCGGCAGGGCAATAACCCTGTGTCCTGGTTTGAAGGACAGGTGTCTGTTAAGGAAGGTGGGAAAACCTCCCTTGAGTACAAGATGACCTCTCTCCGTCCTCCGAATTACTGTACTTTTGAAATTACAGGGCTCTCAGGCAAAGATGTGGTAAAAAGAATAACAGTTCTTTACTAGAGTTATATAACTCTATATATATATGTATATAGACATAAAACAAGACAGTTAAATGGCAACCATAAGAGAACAAACAAACGCCTTATCAGTTCCTTGTCTGCTGGTGAGATTCTCCGTTGGAGCAGAGAGGCTGTGGTGACTCCCCCGCGGCTGCAGGGGGCGCTGTGGC
>VZRJ01003402.1:180338-193768 GCA_013397565.1 Ptilonorhynchus violaceus | reverse complement strand
ATTTGTAATGAAATATACCACAAAATTTGAGTACTTGGACTGGTATTTTAGTTCGTTGGTATACCAACCAAATTGGCTGGGTTTTTTTAGCACTCCCTAGTCATGCATTGAAAGGGAATGGGGATGCCAGAGGGTAATTTAGTACTAAACAAATGTCATTGCAATGACATAACAGGGATATAACACAAATTTAATGGTAGGCATGGGTTTTCTGAGTCAAGTTTAATTAGCCCTGGTATTCCATCAGAGCTGCTATATTATGACTCTGCCAGTACAGACATCCTGCACCACGGTGTCTGCACAAGGACAGAAAAACAACCAACTCTCTCCTGCCATCACTTCTGACTGAAGTTGTTTTGACAATTGTTGGAGTTTTTAATTTATTGCTGTCCAAGCATATCATGAAAGGGAATGGAATCCCATCAAAAGTGAACATGCCAAAAAGCTGACGGGCAGGGAACAGTACACATGAATCTTCACAATGTCCTCGCAGAAAGACAAACAGAACTTTAAAATGTAATAAAACTTCAAAGGGAATGTGTCCTCACCCATGTAAGGCACAAAAGAAAGTATGTCAGTCTATTTTTTAAACATCAGTCTCCAACCTTACAATAGATAACTTTTGCTATATTTTACAAGTTTTCTTCCTCAGAGTCTGGGAAGGCAATGATATGTTAGGGTATCACCTTTTAAATAATGTTTCATTCCTAGATTTCAAGTTGCATTTCAAAAAAAGTCCAATGTAGATTCTGGAATGTTCTCTCTGATTTTGGTTGAGTCCTCTGACTGCATAGCAAAATTTTTTATCTTGATTAGAGGAGGAAGACACATTGGGTACTGTACCAGTTCAGGATGAAGAAAAAAGACTAAGAAATAAGTTCCTCTGAGATTTAACAAGAAATTTGTATGCTTTGTCTTTCTAAGGTCCTTTGGAACAATTAGTGGAATAGCTCACTTAATAATGAAGTTGCAGGGTTTATGTAGCAGCTGTTGCTTGATTTCTGTCTATGCTTATCATTAAATCTACATGCACAAAACACCAACATGACAGATTACACGACTATGCTAAACTGGACAGAGCAACACTTGAAAGTGGTGAGTTATGGTTTACCTGCAGTCAGACAGGAATTACAGTTTCACATGCTTCTTAAACATGGTTATATTTTTTATCTCATGTTTTGGACTTTATCAAAAGTGTAAGAAATTATGAAGTCTGAAAAGGAGATACAGTAGTCTTGATAAGTGATAAAATACTTATTTTGGGAGGTAAAAATGCTGATGGATATCACAGACTCACATAATTAACTAGGTTGGAAAAGACCTTTGACATCGAGTCCAACCTATGACCTAACACCACCTTGTCACCTAGACCATGGCACTAAGTGCCACATCAGTCTTTTCTTAAACACCTCCAGGGACTGTGACTCCACCACCTCCCTGAGCAACCCTTTCCAATGCCCAATCACTCCTTCCATGAAGAATTTTTTCCTAATGTCCAGTCTAAACTTCCCCTGGCACAATGTAAGTCTGTGTCCTCTTGTCCTGTCACTGGTTGCCTGGAAGAAGAGACTGACCCCCACCTGGCTGCACCCTCCTTTCAGGCAGCTGTAGAGAGTGATAAGGTCTCTCCTGAGCCTCCTCTTCTCCAGGCTAAACAACTCCAGCTCCCTCAGCAGCTCTGTGACTGTGTTCAGGACCCTTCACCACCATCGCTGCACTTCTCTGGACGCATTCGAGCAGCTCAACATTCTTCCTAGGCTGGGAAGTTGGTTATCAGTAGCTTTAGACATGACGATATTTTGAATGTGTGAAGATCTCACATTATTTTAATTTAAATATCATAAATACATTCGAGAAATCTTTTTATGCTTCAGTCATTAAAAGGATACACAACTCACTGTGTTTGCCCAGAGAAACTGCTGACGAATAACCATGTTAAATGCTTTCTCTATATGATGTGCAGCTTTCCAAAACTACAACAAATTACAAGCAAGCTGGCCCAGTCTAAACATCTTGACGTGACATGCTCTCATTAGCATTAGAGCGAGGCATTAGGAATATAAACTAACTTATATTAAATGGTTATTATTTTTAAAGTGTTTAAAAGAGTATTTAAAAGGTATTTAAAAGACTAATTTGATCTTACTATAGATAGTAACAATATGAAAGCCAGCTTTTATTTGGAGCCATCCAACAAAGTATTTCACAAATATTAATTAAAAATATAATTCTTTTGCAGTGTTAATTTATGAGAATTACATTCTTTTCATAATTTTCAGTACAAAATAATCCTTGCATATAATTTAATAATCCCTAAGGCTGTGGTAACGGAAAAACGAAACTGACATTCAGGGCTGCAAATAGTGAATTTATTTAAGGTATTATGGAAACGCTGCTGTAACTAGAAAGCCTAAATATTTGAAAATGAGACTTTAGTACTCCTAAACAGACCTAAAGCTTACCTTTTATTTTCCAGCTGTGAGAATACTCAGATAGAGCTTGCTCTTTTTATAAGGAAACAAAAGTAAGAATAGTGGTAAGTTGGTATAGATCCTTTTGGAAACTTCCCATAGCATTTAAATGTTTAAGTGACTAATTCTTCTATCACATGCCTTATGTATGGGAAAATTTTGTCACCTATGGCCAAATCTATCATGTATTTTATGACAGTAGACTTGATAACCACCTTAGATAACTTCCAGTAATCAAAACAAGGGTTCCACCAGGAACTTGTCAAATCACTGATGCTGTGAAGATAATTTTGGGCAAGATGGCTCAACTTCTGTAATCCAGGGTGTCAGATTTTAGATTTGTTAGAGTGGGTCCAGAGGAGGGCCACAAAATTGATCAAAGGGCTGAACACCTTTCCTCTGAAGAAAGGCTAAGTGAATTGTGATTGTTCATCCTGGAGAAGGGAAGGATCCTAGTGCAGCCTCCCAGTACGAAAGGTGGGGTTGACAGGAAAGAGAGAGAGAGAGACTTTTTAAGAGGGCCTGTAGTGAAAAGACAAGGTTCAACACTTTAAAAGTGAAAGAGGCTAAGTTTTGGTAGGGCATAAGGAATAAATTATTTATGAGGATGATGAGACACTAGAACAAGTTGTCTAGAGAAGTCGTGACTTTTAGTTTCATTTCATGTCTCCTAGTACTTGCACTGGAAAAGGCAATGAGCTTTTGTTTTCCTCTTTCCCTTTTTATCCCATATTCTGCTCTACAATGTCCCTCAATCAACATTGGTTCCCTGTAAGCAAAGACTGTAGCAACTATTACAGCATCTATTGTGGAAAAATGTTTGATGTTGCACCAGTCAACTAATTTGTACATCTACACTTTCAACCATTGTTCACAAAAGCATTGCCTGTAATTTATAGTATGGTATACTACAGTATACAGTGATGTGAATTTCTCATCCCTTGCAGTGTATATTTCATAGTTATGTGTGGCTACACGATGCAACCACGTGGGTATCAGGAGTAGCATGATTACATCAGCACAGTGTCTACCTGGGCTAAAATGCTCCATTGTCCATAGCTAATTAGCTGAGTCATAGAATCACAGAGTATCCTGAGTTGGGAGGAATGCACAAGGATCATCAAGTCCAACTCTTAGCCCTGCACAGGACAACCCAAAGAGTCATGCCATATCCCTGAGAGCATTGTCCAAATGATCCTTGAACTCTGGTACGCTTGATGCTGCACTAATGTGTATCTAGTGTTTCTGGTACCTAAGCCACCTCCGAATACCTGAAGCTAGACTGTCTTTGCAGAGCAGTGCATTATGACATGCTGGAATATCTGAAGTTCTAGGCTGCAACAAGGAGTCAGCACTGTTCCCAGTGGCAGCTTGAACTGCTGTGGAGTCTAACACTGCAGAGAAACTACTAGGGACCTGAATCCTTTCCTGCTCTGTGGACTTTTAATACGTTCAGCAAGTTGCGGTGATGGACACTTGATAACATCATATGCCTCTCTTCATCTGACACTTGGTGAATGCAGTCCTCAAATCTTCTTTTAGTTTCTCTTGGGTGGCCATCCGATTTTTTTTTTAAATTTTGAACAGAAATTAAGAATCTTTCTTTGAGTAATCTGTCAAATTAATTTGAAGTATAAATTTTTTTTTTTTAATTCTTTCAAGCATCTATGCCAAAAGTCTATCAGATTTATTATTTCACTCACTGGAGAAATGCTTACTGAGTTTCAACAGATATTCAAACTCAAGTTTTAAAGTTTGCATTTCCTCCCTCAGTTTTAGCAAGTGTCTTCAGTACCTCTGGATTACAAGGCACTTTTGTTCCCATGGGAAATTGGATTTCTCAAATCTCTCATCAAGGTTGAAAAGTCACTTATGCTTTGCCACTTGTGTAAGGAAAGCACACTTATAAGCAAGGCATGCCTGTCACTGCCTTGGTATGCATTCCACAATCAGACTGCTGATGCTTATGGCTTAATGAAATCCCGAGGCAGCTGAGAGTCAGAAGGTATAACTGGTATTTTTTCTTAAAACTGTTTATAACTGGGTATAAAAATACTGGTTTTGAATAAAATTGGAGAGGCAAAATAAGTCTTACACTATTCAGAAGATAAATTTTCCTGTTAAATTATTTCAAGGATTTTCTTTACAATTAATACTAAAAAATCAAATAAACTTGTTAAAGATGCTATTTTCTAACTAGTAACAGAATATTCTGAGTTGGATGGGATCCAGAAGTATCATCAAGTCCAGTTCGTAAGTGAATGGCACTTCAGGGATCAAACCTACAACCTTGCTGTTATTAGCACCATACTCTACCCAACCCAGCTAATCTCATGTTCCCAAAAATTGAGGGCCTAATGTGAAGTAAGAGATCACTTCTATTTTCCTGAGACAAAAAGAATGTAATGAAGGTAGAGCTGTATCCAGACAAATGTGATTAACACAGCTTCTTATAGTTTGCAAATTCATTAGATGCCTATGATCTTGCTATGGCTTTCAAGGCCTTCATGCAGGTTCTGAGGTATAGGCAGAGATCATTTCTTATCTTAAAAATGATGCTGGCCCAAAAGCTGCCTTAGCAAGGAAGAACATAGACAAAGATATTCAAATCTTTCTCCCTTGCTGGACTGAGACATTTCCTCTCACTTCAGATTTTTAGATCACTAAGATGTCTGGCTACTTCATACCTGAAACAAAGGCTTGTTCCTTTTCATGTGGAGTAGAGACATGGCATATACACAGAATAGTTTCATGGGCAGACCCTCCAGCTGGAGTGTGGCAGATTCAGATCAATTTTAACCCTTCTAGGACTGAGGGCTCTCTTGATCAAGGACTCTACTATGACATTCCTGGAGGGAGTTAGGTCAAAGACTTCTGGGTTTAGATGTCAATAATGCCATGTATGAGGAGTATGAGATGAAACAGGCTTGGTGTTACATGCATGGACTTTGCCCAACTCAGCATACCAAGAGCTAGGATAATGTAGGTAATTTTTGCAAAAAACATAAGTTTAAATCGCTTCTGAGAGGGATGTCAACTCATTTGCCTGTGTGCCAAATTCTTTCTCAAAAAATGAAGACATAGGATACCCTTTGGTCCTTGTGGTACTTGCACAGGAAGGTATCTTCTAGCAGAAAAGTCTGGGTACAGTCTCCAAAATCAGATAGAAAAATGCCTGGTTTATGAATTCTAGCAGGGCTTACCTGAGGGTAGACCAAGAATATATTAGGAAACAAAAATTGAGTCATCTCGGTAAATTCAATGTCGTAAATGTAATGCTGATGGCTCTCAAGATGTGAAGACCCAGGCAGCAGACTTGGATGGGACTGGGTTTTGGATGTAGCAGTACTGGTAACCCTCTCTAGGTACTCATGCAGCTCTGGAGAAAGGCTTTTGAATCTTTCCCGCTTGAATTAATTCTGTAAGAACTGTTTCTCTCTAACTTTTCTGAGCATGGTTTCAATAGCCAGGTCCACCATTTATCTCACTACAGTGGAATGGACAGCGGCATTATTAGAAAAGGCACCTGCAGAAGACATCTGCAGTGGGGGTGACCTTGCAGGCAGGGATGTCTGAAAGCCCCAGAAATGTTCTTGCAGTGAAGTCCATGTGAGACATCATGCATTAGATACTAGAAAAAGAGAACACATACAGTGACCTGGAAAAGGGAAGGAGAAAGGTTGTCTGTAGCCTTGTGAGTGTGATAATGAGCTCAGTGTTGCAGGGCAGGGGGTTATATGCAAACTAGTGGGTCTAAGTTTGCATACAGCTAGTTTACGTAGAGAGCGATCCTAAAAACTACAAGGGTTTTTCTCCTGATGCTGGCTTCACTTCTTTTCTCTTGTCAAGTCTTTCCTATTGAAAAACATCCAAGAAGGAGGGGGAGGTGTAGAAACATTTCTCTTGCTGTCTGCAGCAACTCCTTTCTGCTGTTTGAGTAACATTTACAAACCAGATGTGCATTGTGCATTCTCCATGTTCAAGGTCTGTGTATGTTAAGGTAATACCGGATTGTGAGATAGAATAGGTTCAATACTTCTGTTTTCTTTACCTTCATACGTTTCTGTAATTGCCTGGGCATTTATAGTTCTGTTTTTCAAAGCTCAAGTACCCAAATTATAGCAACATGAGAGAGAAGAGCATGAGAGGGAAAGAGTGATTTCTGCTTAGTTTTTTTAAATTTATTTTCTGAAATGACATTATTATTATTCATTCTTCCTACATACAAATTAGATTCAGAGTTCAAATACTATTAACAGCAGCTTTAAAATTCATCACTTTGCACTTGTTAAATCCATTTCCTCTTGGTTTGTCCCCTTGGCAACAAAAATTAAAGGACAACCACATTATGAAAAAAAAAATTGCAGCTCATCTGAGCCTGTCTTTGCATAACACATTTTGAGATTCTAACCGGTTGTAGACTAAATGTTGTCTCAAGTCATAAAACTGGAGGAAGTTTATTACAGCCTTAAGACCTTGTGCTGTGCTCTGCACACTGTATGAATCCGTAAAAGGTTGGAGAAAACAAAAAAAGGAGACAGCCAATGACAGTGGCCACACCATCTAGCTAGAAAACAAGCTCATTTTTGCACACGAGGTTGTGAGTATGGATAGGTAACCATTTAACTCCTGAAAATGAGGGATTCAGCTTACTACTCTTGGGTGGTTTTAGATGGATTATTGATTCTTATTTTTACTTATAATGCAAGTTTCTGGCACTTACTGACCAGCTGAAGGCAAATTTGCTCATTTCATACCAAAGTGTCTAAGAGCTCCTTATGACAATACCATTATGGGAGGGAACCTTTATCTACAAGTGAAGCAGTTGACCTAAACCAAATGGGACTCTAACAGAAAAAAGGGATTTACTGAATTAGCTTCCTGCTCTACCAGAACTTTTTTAATGTTGCAGTTGAACTAAATTTGTATTTGCTTCATTTACTAAAGTGATTTTCACTTAGTATGAAATTCCTGTTTAACAACAAACTGAAATGGAATTTTCATTTGTCAGATACTTGTATAAATGAGCTTATTCCAGAAATGCCAACCTTTTTACATCTTCTGTTCAGTTGGAAGATCTTTTCTCTCTGTGTTTTTTCTTTTTTTTTCTTCGTACTTTCTGTGCAGCTTGTAGGAATAGTAATGCTAATAGCTTTAGTCCTTGGGTTGTTTGCATGGTGTCTCTGTACACACAATGACTTGGCAAAGCTATCTGTAAAGCTTCCCTGTCCTCTCAGACTACATCTCTAATACTGGTGACTGAGACAGTGTAGTGAGTTGATACCATTTTGATGGTCCAATAGGTAGGGAACTATTTATCCAAAATAGGTAGTATCATGAATGTTTCTGGGAACAAAAGGCCTAAGACTGCAAATGCAGAGATGTACTTTTTCCTAAGATTTTAACTCTGAAAATCACTGAAAGCAAAACAGTTCTCCAATTTCACCGTTTGGATCAGAAGCAAAGACTTGAAGATAACATGTACTCTTAAATGTAATCTGTGTCATACACTAGACAGGGCAAGATGTCAGATACATTGATTAGCTAAATAGTGCACACAGAGGCAAATACAAGCTATTTGGACAGTGATAAATTGCAGAGCCATACAACAAATTGTTCTATACATATTGCTGTGTTTTACTTTAGTTTCGCCAATTCCTCTGTACATAAACTCTTGAACTAGTCAGATCAAGTTCCTTCCATTCTGAATTTTTTAGAACTAAAGGAAATGTCATGCAGGACCTACCAATTTTTCTAACACAAAAATTGTTAATGAGATATTGGCTTGTCTTTTCAAATACTGGAACAACTGTTGCACTGACAAGTACAGCAGTTCACATGTTGCTCTGGACTATGTCCCTTGAGGACTTCTGAAAAAAGCTTTTTAAATTAGGTTGTCTGAGAGTAGCGTCTGTCAAATATGTGGCAATCTTTGGCAAAATACAACATTTCAAAAAAAAGCAGCTGTAATCTGACAAAACCAGACACTCCTTGTAGGTATTACGTGTCTGAAAAATTTATGATAAGGTTAATATACTTTGTCACTTATTTGGCTTCACTTCTCGGCTCTGGGCAAGGCCTGTGGCTTTAAACAATCCCGTTTGTGTGTAAATAAATGCCCTTTTAATTTGTCATAATTTCAAGTATTTTGTTTTGTAGTTATAAATAATTAACATACCTTTTATGATTTTTTTACTCTATATTACCTTATAGGGCATACTTTCCCTTCTTCACATATGTGTAACCTCCAATAGCAATAACAGTTATGAAGTGTGTCCCCAGGCAAGAGAATTTCCTGAGAACCTTTAAGATGTAAATCTATGCACCATTCTTGCCAATATGCATGCTTAAGTAAGTGAAACTAATATTCTCTACTTGCCAGCATAATAATCCAAAAACTGTATAAATTTCAAACATGAAAGTTAAGAGAAAGTTTCCAATTTTAATTCTGTATAACAATATGCATGGTGTTACCTTCAGTAACAGAAGTAACTGCATAGTTATGCCATCCGACTTTTGAAGCGTAACTTCCATGTGGAGATGATGGAGGAGAAAAGTGTTATATTTAATACCGTATGCTTCTGCTAGTATAACTTTTATTCTATTCTAAAGAGCTCCATGAAAAAAGGTGGCGATCCATCCTTATTTGCATAAGGACAGAATGCATAACCACGTACTTAATATATTTAGATTACCAGCTATGGCAATTAGGATCATAGTTACCTTTGATCTTGGATTGGTTTTCTACAGCTTAATGCTACTTAATGCAATGGATTACTCTTGGTTTGCACATCATGGAATAAAATTTGATCTATAATAACTATTACCATTCATTAAAAAGGAAGATGGTAAAATTAGTGGGTTTTTAACTTAAAATTTGAGTAAAAGCTCTAATGAAAAGCATAATATTGTATCTATGTATGCATATATACATATGAATACACATTAAGAAAATTATGCTGTAATATTGAAGAGTAAGCAGAAATGTATTCAACTTTCAGTCAAGGTAGTTACGAAAAGTGTTTATTGGTCTCTTTTCATGTTTTATTCTAAATTCAGGAATGAAATTTTTCAAGCATGAATATAAAATATATAAATATTCCTGAGTCCTTCCTCACAGAATTCTTCTAGGTCCCTAGAATATGCATTCTACCCATTCTGCAGTGGGGCATGCAGTAACAATGCCCATACCAAAATATGATACCCACAGTGATGAAACTAAACTATTACTGTTATGAACACATGTTTTTTGTTAGGGAGTAAATAGATGTATGCCATTAATGTTGTCAAATGCGTTTCATAGGCAGTATCTCCTTCACAGTGAAGTCCATACTTGTGACTCAGAGAGAGCAGAATCCAGACTCTCATTTCACTGGCCAGATCCTGTTCCCATTACTATTTTAAAAGACTGCATCGCCAACAGGAGCCTGATGAATGATTTAATGGACACATAGCCTCATTTCTGGTGCCCCTGCTATTTTTGTAAATACTTTTTTCCCGAGTTTACTTCTCCTTCATGTTTTCTAATAAATCTGAGCAGTAGATCATTAATATTAATATTTTATTTATTTAAGTAAATCAGCAAGGCAGACATCTCATCCAATATTGATACTTTGACAATGAGTATATTATAAATCAGCCAGAGAAATGAAATATATCAGGATGTTAATACTAGAGAACATAAAATGAGGATTTCTTTAGATTCCCTTAATCTTCTCCTTAAGAGTCCTTTCTGACATATTTTATATGGATTTTGTATATGAAAGAATATTTTATTACAGATTTTGTAGTCATAATCGTCTTTTGAAGAAAGTTTGTATTTTAAGAAACTGCTTGCAATTTTTATTTAAAATCACTTGGATAAATATGAGTAGACACATCAACTATTCGTAGTTTGTTAAGACACTTAGCCTTGAAATACAAAGTAGATTCTCTTTTCTCACACGTTAAGGATCTCTCAAGATTACACACCACCAATAGCCACACTTCTTACACTAACAAAGCCATGACATAACTTAAAATATCATATGTCACCGTACATGATGTAACCCACACTAAGGAAATCATTAATACTTTGTGACCATCTTTATTTAGGAAGGGGCTGGAGAGGTCCTACTTTATAACAAAAGGAAGAAATAAGTAAATACGAACTGCTGATGTCTTTCTAGTTAACTTTCAAAAGCTAGTAGCATGTATATCCACAAGACCAGTCATGTACTCCAAACCCTAACAATTTGCTTTGCCATTTGCTAGAACTGTGCCTGCATAGCTCTTCATCAGTCATCAGCCACTGTAAACAAGAGCTCATTAGGTTACTGTGATGCAAATTCCCATGACAGTTTTGTGTCTATTGTATGTGCAATTGTATGTTTATTGAGAGGGCTCAGTTTGTGCATACAGTTATATTGGCATAATTATACCCATGCAAATATTTTTAATACAGGCAAGGCCTAAAGTAGCACAATGTTCCAAACTTCAGTAACTATAATCTACCTAATATATACTCCAAAGACTTGACAAAATCTGAATATAATTGAAAATGTATTTCTACTTGAGAATAGCAGTCTGTGTGTTAAAAAGCCTTTCTGAAAGGTATATCCCACACAAAGACAAACTGCACTGGGAAGTATTACACAAGTAATGCTGTTGTACATGAGGATTACTGTTGCAGCAATTTTAACCTGTTTTTTGCTCCAAATACACTTAATAAAATCACTATTATTTTATTTTAGTCAGATACCATGTTTAAAGCCTGAGCAACAGGAAAAATAGCAATAGCTATCTCATTTTGTACTTATCTAATCAACTGTGGCTTATTAACTGAGCAATGATACATGGAAACTGTTGCGGCGAGCTCAGCTAGGTGGTAGAATGCCACGACCTTCCCGAAAGCACTCCTGCGTCCGGTGGTGCCTCAGTGTGGTGTGTGGTGACCGGGGAGAGAGGTATGCCGCCTTTGCCTCTCAGGGGTTTCCTGGGGCTTGCAGCTGACACCCCATCCCACCAGCGCAGGTGGACGTGCAGGTACTCACACATTCACGCCTTAAGCCAGGAGTAAAGAGTCGGGAGGGGCTCTTCTGAGGTAGCAGCAGGTTTACCGCACAGGTCCAGGGACGAAGAGCAGAAGAGCACAGAGTACAGGGGTGCACAGGATTATATACCAAACCAAACAGCAGCCCAGAGAACACCAGGGAGCAATAACATGAGGGTAAGAGGGAGGAGAGAAAGCGGGCCTACAGTACATACAACCAATGAGGGTAGGCGAGGGGAGGAGCAGGGGGACAAGGCCAATGGAACATCGAGTGACAGAGAACTTACTAGAACTTAACCATATAAGGAAACAAAGATTGACAGGGGACCGTACCACCACAGGGCCTGGAGGGGAGAGACCTTCCTCATCACTATCCCATCTTAGGGGGGAGACGAGACTTTGGACCTCGGAGCCTTTATTCACTTGGGCTCTCTGGCCCTATTGGCTCCTCAGTCCCTTCTGTGGCTGGCCCATCCTCTGCAGCCTCTCCTGCTGTGGGCTCAGCCACACCCACAGGAAACAAATTGTAACTTACTTTTAAGATTTTATTCTGGATTTAATAAAGGTTTCTGTAACACAGAAAGTTAATGGGACAGTTATAGACCATTCAATGTCCTAGCTATAGCAGAGCCTCTGTGTTTGATTAAAACAAGCAAAATGCTCATCAGCACATGCCAGACCGAACAGTGCAACCTGTGAATAAAATCTTGAAAATTACTTTGCTTAGTTAAAAAGTGGAAGCACTATCGTTAAAAAGGCATAATTACATGCATATTTTAGTATTCGGCAGAGGAAAAGGCAGCTAATCATTTGGAGTTCTTCAATCCACCAGCTGTAATAAGAGCAAGCAAGAGAAATATTGTTTGGTGATTCAACATTTTTTCAGAATTTAATCTTCCAAATTAAATTAAAAAACCCCTAAACCATGCAACTTACAAAGACCTGTGTTTCTTAAAGTTTACATTTCAAGTGTTCTGCTAATGAAAGTGTTTGTGTTGGGATTGCATTTATTGATACTCTCAGAAATAGATAGGGCAGTATTCCATTCTATCTTCAAAATATTAGGTTTCTTAAAATGTTTCTGTGACAAAATAAAAACCAAAAAAACAAACCACTATCACTTGAATATGATGACACTTAAGGTTAAAATCTGTTTGGAAAGAGAGCCAAACCAAGCCAGAAGGCAAGCAGATAAAAAGCACACAGCCTCTGCAGAGCCAGAGTCAACATGCCTAGCGGAACAGCCAGGGTCCATCTCCCTCTGCAGGGGCTTTACCTCAGTTGAGCCAACCAAGAGCAACTGCCACTAAAAAATCATCTTCTGTAAAGGAAAAGGGGAGACCGTGACCCTGATTAACATTCGCTAGGAGAAGCAAGCAAACAGCAAAATAATTCCACCTTTAGCTAAATTTATGTTTTGGGGGTTTTTTGCAGTCACTGCAAACACCTTTGCATTATGTGCTTTATTCTTAGACATATATATGCGAAAGGCACACAGCATCTTCCTGACTTTTAGCGAACGCATTAACCAGCTGCTGCACCGAGGGAAAAGCCATCCCTTCATTAAGTCTATGGCCTTATAAATCATTTTGTCTAACTTCATCATGTGTTGTTTGTTGATTTGGTTTTTTTAACACTTCCAAACATTTCCCATTTTCCTCCGTTCCAGGCCAAGCTCACCTTGTTGCACCAGACGGGGTACAGCCGGTGGCTGGGTTTGCAGCAAGCGGGGCCAGGCCCAGCCGCAGCCAGCACCGCACCACCGGAGAGAGGCAGGGGCGAGCCTTTTGCCGCCTCCACTTCACGCAAACCCGGGGAACCGGGGAAGTAAACCGAGGCCGCCCGGCTCCTCGGTATTATCCCGGCAAGGCGTGCGTTCGGCCAGCCGCGGGGAGAGGAACATTGCAGGAAGGGCCGCGACGCGGCAC
>VZRJ01003402.1:166751-179899 GCA_013397565.1 Ptilonorhynchus violaceus | reverse complement strand
GGGCGGTCCGCGGGCTCGGGCGGCCTGGCAGGGCGTCGTCCTCATGTAAACAAAAGCCGAACGTCTCCTGACATCTGCAGAGAGCCCTGCCCGTTCACCCATTCCGCTTTTAACTCCCGTGGGTGTTTCGTGACGAAGGGGGGTCCCCTCCTCTCTCGCCGCTGCGGCCGTGGCCCCCGGCCGGTACCGGGCGGGCGGCGGCGTTGACACTCGCTCGGAGCCAGAGCAGGACCGGAGTCCCGGGCGACACCGGCGGTGTCTTCGGGCTCCAGGCGGGGCGGCGGCCGCGGCGCCTCGAGACTGGTACCTGTTGCCGTGCTGGTGTCGGCGCTTCCCGCGGGTCCGACCCTGCTGTAGCGCTGCAGCTGCTCCCGGTACGCGTTTAAACTTAGCGAGTTTGCCTGAGTGGAAGCGGAGGGCGAGGGGCCGCTCGCAGTTGTGTCCTTTCATGAGCCCTGGGTGCGCAAAGAAAAGGGATGTCTCATTTCTGGTGTGGTGTCCCCCCTTGCCAGCGCCTTCCTCTGTTACTGGAAAGAGAAGTAGGAAGAAAGAAAGAAAAAGAAAAACTCACGAAGCCGCTTTTTTGAACTTCGTATGCAGCATTTAACAGATTTGATTTGGCATTTGGCTGAAAAATGTTGTGGTTTTATTTTTGTTTCCTTTTTCTTGTCTTTTGCTTTTATAAACACTGCCTCGTCCAGGTGTATTTTTGCTTCTTAACAGCGTGCAGAAGATTTTTTTTTACTATAAACCGCTGAATAGAAAACATCCTTACTGGTTTTGGTGTCAGAAAGGCTGTCAGGAGTTTGTTGCCAGAGCAAAACAGTGATTTACTGAAGTCAAGCGGAAGGGTCTGAATTCTGCGCTTGCAGAAGTTCTGTTGTGTGGTTTCCATATCATCACTGCGTTTTCCAAGATAACAGCAACTCGTTGGTAGGGAAGAATCTAAACTGAAAAAGGGGAAAGTGGTAAAATAGTTTTTGGGAGTGTTACTTGATGCTTCTGTGGAAATTGAAAGTAATTGTAACGCTGGAAGAAAGAATGAAGGCAGAATATGTCTAAGGACATACCCACCTTAACAAGTAACATTTTCTGAGACAGTGAACATCAATTTTTTTTTAATTGTTATCCGTTTTTAGTGTGCAAATTTTTATCTCTCCTATCTTATTAACAGTAACATGCATGTAACATTTACTGATTAGCTCTGGTGTTTCTAATTGTTTCCTTAGTGTTTTGAAGAACTTTTTTCACTAGTAACTGAATACCTTCTCTTTGCACAAAAGTACACTAGGAAAGTTAGATCAATATCAGCACTAGGGAAAGAGAACTGCACTACTTACATACTAATGGATGATCTTTTTATTCCACCTGGCTCTGTGTCTGTGAATTCTTCAGAGGGGGATGCCTTACAGCTTCTCAGTTATGCAAATAGCTGTAGATGGTTGTGTTTTAACAAGTAGCACTTAAATCAGTGTATTGAGAACCATTTTAAAGACCTTTTAAATCTCTGCTCCATGTTTCACATAATAAAGTTTAAAATTCTGTGAAGTGCGTCCAGTACATTTTCTAATTTGGTTTATATTTGAGCATCCTGGTGAAGCAGTTTGGGCCAGTACAATGCCATGCTGGCAGGATACTGTATCATCATTGATAAGGACAGTTTTGTTTCACCGTTGGCATTCCCAACAAGTCAATACAAAAATGTGCTATTTTTGCGTAAGCAATATTAAAGTATTTCTTTCTTAGGCTTTTCAGACCCTGCCCTTGCATCTGAGACACCTTGCACAATGGTCTTGTTACACAGTATTATGATTTTCTCTATGACTTACGTGTTATTGTCACAATATACAAAGAGAAATTTGCGTTTTCAGTTAGTAGGGAAAATGGTGACTCTTTGTTTATGCTTACTGGCTGCTGTTCAGAGAGGCTTTGTATTTATTCATTTATGTGTGCTGTTGTCACCTCTGTGAAGAATCCAGTATATGCTGAGGTGCAACTGCTGTAGAAACTATGCTTCATCAGGTTTAATTGAATTTAATGAATATGGTAATCAATTGCCTATGGTTGAAAACATAAAGAGGCAATATTAACCATGCCTGTGTTTCATTAATTGAGTATGTGTAGTGTCGCATATATTCTGCATGTACTAAAAAGTTGCTTTTCAGTTTCTGAAACTAATGTAGAAGGATTCCAATTGATCTTTATTTACTGAAAAATACTTTTTTATAAAATATGTTTGTTCCATTAACGAAAAAAAACAAAACAAACCCCACCAGCAACACTTACTCTACTATGTTGTTGTTTTTGCAATGCTGTTTACAAATCACTTTTGAATACACTGCATCACACACGTTTATCAGTAGGTGAAAGCATTATGGGTAGTTTAGGCCCATTTCCCAGTCACAATTATTAGTTGCATATCAATTAATGTGGATATTAAATATTATGCTGATTTAGGGCTTCTTACAGTGTTACAGAACATTATTAATTATACACAGTGAACAGATTGCTAGTTCATGGAAAAGCATTTTAAGCTTCCTTAATACATTAGTGTGATGTGTATGGAAGCTTAAAAATAGTTGAATATTCAATTTCTGTTTTTATAGTTGCTTCAAAGTACATTATGCTGTTCAGCTCTATCACAGAACTTCTTCAACATACGGAGCCACTATATCTCTATGTATTTTTGATGCATTCAGCATTTTGCTAAATTTAAGAAGCTAATAGTGTATTTTCAGACTGCTCAGAGTCTTAATATAGGCTGTGCAATACTACCTTTTTATTTCTGCTTTGAATGTTTCAGAACAATTTTCATTAGCATAGCTTTTAAATGTAAATTTCAGGCTTCTCTTGCTTGCCTGTTACGTTCCAGGTAGTCAGTGGAAATCTGCTTTGTTCCTTGTGGAGCAGTGCACATTAATTTTGCTTGTATTAAATCCTTAGTTTGAATCAGTTCTCTCTTCTGTCATCCAGAAGCTCTCAGTCTGGGGTCTCTTGGCTGATGGAAACAAGTGGTTGATGTTAATTTGGCAAGTCCACATCCTGTCAATAAAATGGAAGGCTAGCCTTTTTACCCCTTCTTTCTTCCTGTCCACTTTTTGTTTATTCTCTTTTCCTTGTTGATCACTGCTTTCTTGCATTTATTTTCATACCCTTTCTCTGTGAGCTTAAGAAAGTGCTGTATGCAACAGCAAAATTGCCTTTGTGATGGTGGAAAAATACATAGCAAAAAGTACACAGAAAAGCATGAAATCTTTCAATTTACTGTGAATAGTTTCCACTGCCTTTATTTTGACAAGACTGCTCCCAGGGAGTCTGGGGATCCACCTTTGTTTTCCTTCTGGGGTTGATAGCCAGTGTTCAGGAGATAACTGGGAAAAATGGAAGAGCTCTTAGAATCTGCAGGCAAAGCAGAAAGTTTAGCAGTAATTGGAATCTCCCATTTCCTGCGTGATTTGGTTTCCATTCCTGCACCATGCACTGCTAACACAATATGCCTATTTGAATGATAGCCAGAAAACTGGGGAGGAAAATGACATGGGATAAAAATCAAGTACTAAAGGATGTCTCTAGCCCTGACAAATCCAGGCCCAAGTGTTAGATCAGAAGTTTCGAAATACTCTTTTTAGCAGCTATAAAATGCTTGTTGTGGTTACCTTGCTGCTTAATTGAAATAGATTTAATTTTAATCTCCTGCAGCTCCTAGCCAAAGTTTGGGCCTAGAGATCACTCCTAAGATAGGTATTTCCTCTGTATCCTCAGAGCACTTCAAATAATGGAGAAGCTACAGGGCAAAGCCTATTACTGTGTTTTCTATCTTTGGCATTGCATGTTTGCTAATCCAGTGCTATAAGCATTAGTTTCCAGGGTATTATCTGAAATGGCTTTGTGAAATAGTAGATGGAGTATCTGTCAATGAAACAGAGTAGGTTTCCTTGTAGAAACTAAGTGATCGGGTGTGAAAGAACAATCAATGGAAATGGGTCATGTTTCTATTTTCATGAATCTTTTGTCTGTTTAGCTAAATGCCTTCTCTTATTACAGTGGAAAGGAGGTGATCAAATACATTTCAGATTTTTTTTTAAATTCAGCCACCTGTGTATCTTAGTGTTTTGGAAGTGGACAGAAAGAAACCAGATCTGCAACATGCCAGCTGTTTTCTGGCAGCCAGCGTTGTAAGGAAGGGTATTGCAGAGAGTGGAGAAGTGTGTATATAACACGTTTTTATTCGTTAGCATGGGAAGAATCAAACTTCAGAAGTGCAAGCTTGAAAGGGATCATCTTTAGCTTTCATTTGTTTTTAGAGAGAACGTGGCATGTTTGTTACCACATACCTGTCTAAAATTCCTAGTGTTTTCTATTCTACTGTGATAGAACAGAGCGAAAAAGAGAAGATGAGGAGGGTATTTTTGGTGTGGGTTCTTTTTTGTTTGGTTTGGGTTTTTTGTTTTTTTTTTTAAGTCACAGTTTGCAGCTATCTGTGTCTTTAAAACTTGGAAGTAAATTTAACTTGCTATTTGCTTAGCAGTATTTCTTTGATTTGCCAACAAAAAGTATTAACTCAGGCAGTCTGTGTTCTTATTACTGTGAAGAGATTAATGAACTTTAGCACTGAAATAGAAAAATAGTTAAATCTACTTTGAGCTAAGCTAGTAATCTCTTTGAGGTGTGAACAGTATTGTATCATGAATGTATGGGCTGGTTTTGGCTTCAGGTTCCTGTGATACAGGCTGCCAGGAGACTGAAAAATGAGAAAATCAGAACTAAATTTCCCATTGTGCATCTAGAAATCTTTGATGCTATTATAAGAATATTCACTATAGCAGAGTTAGGCCTTTCAACAAGTAATCATACATGCCACTCTACTTCTCTAACACATTATTGCTAAAATACCTAGAAGCAAGCTGTTTAAAAGGCCAGAGTGTCCTGTAGTGGGTGGGGGTGCTTATGGATATGTCTCTGTGGTGCATTTTGGAAAGATGTGTGGTTGCTTCTCCAGTACTTCTGCTATGTTAATGTGCCACTAAGCTGGTGCTGACAGATCCCACTTGTTAGCATGGATGTGGCACAGCAGGAGCAGTCACGTGGCTTTTTGCCATTTCAGAGTGCAGGCAGAGCGAACAGGGGTCATCATGACCTGCACCATGTAGAAGCAAACAGTGCAGTGTGTCTGCCTCAGGGGAGATGTCTGAGGGAAAATGTCCTGACGACAGTTTCGGTCTTGCTCACGCTTATTGCTGCAGTCCGCAAAAGCGTTAAGCTGGCCAGCTGTGGAGGGGTTCCCTGCTAATATAAACATAAATAGGGAGAATTAAACTGAGAGCTAAAAATGGATTTGCAGATGCTAGCATGGCACTGGAGCAGTATTCACTCCTATAATGAGTGAATACTCATATAATGAATACTCATATAATCAGTGTCTTAGAAGAGCTAAAGACTTCTTTTCATTGCAAATTAGATAGCATAATCTCAGATACGTTTAGGACTTGTGTCTGCTTTTACAATCTTCCACTAGAAGTTATTGGAGTTCATACCTTCAGGATTGCGTGAACACTGTGGTGACTTGTAAAACTTGCCTTTCACAGCGCGACACAAATGAGATTTTAGGCAAATTTAGTCCTAACATAAAGCAATATCCAGCTACTCCAAAAAGGTAGGGACATTTTACAGCTGCATCTCCTCTTGAGATTCTTGCAGAGCTAAAGCAGAAGCACAATAACCCTGTATTTTTCTTGAGTAGTTTCATCTGTTGAACATGTGATGCTCTATGCTTGTGCATATAGTGCTGTGGTAACCAGGGTAATGGCACTGAAATGACTGAAAAATACTCCATATCTAATTTTTTTGCACAGTTCTCTGGTTGCATCCACTACACAGCCCCAAGAGTAGGTATCGAGAAAGAACTGGAACAGTGAAACAGGAAAGAACTGCTTTGATTGGCATTGCCATTGAGGAAGACATCTGCAAACATGACATAAATGCCTCTATTGGTAAATAGGGGCTCTGAATAGGAGATTGTTAATCTAGAAACAAAAGCTATGGATTATTAAGATTTGGGGAGGCCAGCTTCCTTCATAATGTTTAAATAATCTCATGCAGCCCTTCCCTTGTAAAATAGACTTCATTTTGTCTACTGTTTTGTAGAGTGACAAGGTGAAAATACAAGATATTTGGATTGTTTTTTGGATCTGGTAATCATGTGGTGGGATTTTCCTTGCCAAATGAGAAAACAAATTCGTAAAGTCTTATTTTTATTTAAAGGCATAATTTGGATCATGGAGTAAGATTTCTTTGACAAAGTTAGGTTTAAGGGGTTTGAATGTTGTACATTGTCCTAAAAAGGACGATCAGTGATTCTATATCAATGTATTGTCAAATTCAAATGCAGACTTCAGAGAGGTTGTGGATTCCGCATCCCTGGAGTGGGCTCTGAGTAGCCTGGTCTAGTGGACAGTTCTCTGCCTATGACAGCAGAGTTGGAACTAGATGATCTTTAAAGTCCTTTCCAACCCAAACCATTCTGTGATTCTGTGATCCTGTGAATAAAACTGATATGAAGCTTTCAGACATATCGAGACTAGGAAATCGTATTGATGGAGCTTGAAACCATTTTAAACCTATTTAATTTATTTTTTCTGCACAAACTGCAAATAGTATAGGTTTGACAAAATGATCAGGTTCTATAACTAATGATTCTGGTAGGCTGTCTTACCCAGTGATCTGTCAACATCATTCCTTTTCCTCTCAAAAGTTTCAAGAAAAAAATCACTTTTCCTGAGTGCTTAGAGATCTGCATGTTTTTAAGCTCTCCAGATTCAAGTTGGGATGCTATAATGTGTTTTCCTACTATAAAGAAAACAAAAGCACTATTGTGAAAGATAAGATCAGCAGTTCATACACCTGCAATGATATTTGAACTCCTCACTTCTCAGCTATCCATCTCCATCAAACCTGTTCTATCACTGTAACTTTCTGAGCAATTGCAGGCATACATTTTAAAAAAGCCCCAAACAACCCCAAAAAGCAACAAAAAAGAATAAGCAAAGGAATTTCAGAATTTCTTCCTCTCAGTGTAGAATTTCCTTCCTGGAAACCCATGCTGGTGAAAACTCAGGCATCATCCACATCCAAGTCTCAATTCCAATAGTTATTAATAGTGGAGGCTCTAGTGTCGGAGTCCTGCAAGCCTGTAGTATGAAGACTTTGTGATTTACATGACTTTTCTTTACAAAAGTGACTGTAAAAAGTGTGCTGTGGCTCATGCACCTGAAATTGTCAACACAGAACTTGCAAACTGATCCCGCAGGGAATGTCTTTTGTGAATCACTGAAAAGGAAAGCAATGAAATGGTGTAAAATACCAGTGGCAGCTATGATTCATAGAGTCTGATTAAAGCAGTGCAAGACATGTTGTGCAACAGTATGCAAGCAGCTGCTTTGATATGGAAATGCAAAAATATTACGAAGTATATTCCTAAAGCAATTTTCAGGAAGGTTTTAAGCACCAAAGTGAGTCAGAATATGATCACCTTTGAGGTTATTTTAATTATCTGTGGAGATATGTTTTTTGTGGCTTGTTATTTTGCTGTTTCTTGTTTTCAAAAGTCAAGCTTTTTTCTTTCAGAGCTTAGCATTTCTGTAAGTCTGACCTTTTTCCCTTTCCGTTATTTTTCAGGGAAATATTTGCTGTCTTTTACCAACATTCATATAGAAGTTGAAGAGCAGGAAACATGCTGGAAACAATTGGTAATTTTTTTCGTTTGTATCACAGTAAGTCAAGTGTGCATGATAGATTCAGGATATGGGTATATACTGCTGAGAGGTGTTTTGAAAAAATTATCTACTGTGCTTAGAAATGCATGTTGTGTTTGGGTTTTTGTATTTGAAAACAAAAGTTGTTGTTATATGTTTAGTGTATTTAGTTTTTAGCCTGTTTTTTTAATTTCATTGTTTTAATCTTTTCTTGAATTAAAAGTTTGCATGAAAAAGACAAATGCTTTCTATTATGACTATTTATGTCACTATTTATTTACAGTGATCTGTAGCCACATTTCCTGTAACTGAATTTTAATGAAGGCTCTTTCATTTTTGTAACTCAGTTCTTGATGAACAAAAATACAATTTTTGTTGGCTTCTGTTTTGTGCTCTCTCTCTCTCTGACTTCCTCCTTCATTAGACATGTTTGGGCTGGGATTTTTGTTCAGAACTGAGCCATTCAAGTCCTCTGTAGTTTGAACAGTAAAGAGAGTTACTTTTAAACCTGTTACCTTGTGTGGCTTGTAGTGATTGTTTCTAGACTGCTACTGACTAGGAATGCTTATTGGTACAGATACACATCGGGCCCTCCAGGCCATGGAGCGCTTACAGGCAAAACTTCGGGATCGAGGTGACATTGCGAATGAGGAGAAACTGAGCTTATTAAAATCGGTGCTGCAGAGTCCTCTCTTTAATCAAATTCTGAACCTTCAGACTTCTGTTCAACAACTGAGAGATCAGGTAGGAAAAGCAGCCTTGCAAGTGCAAAGGAAAACTTGCTAAGGTGATGCAAAGATGTGTGTGTCTCTGCCTATTGAACAGTGAAATCAAATAGCTTAAACTAAACATCTGATCCCAAAGCTCGGGGACGTATGCCATTGACTTTTCTGGGCTTTGTTGCGGCCCATACTTTGTGTATGTGATTTTTATTTATATGCTCATTATTTAAGATGTGCAGAGTAGGGAAATGATGATATGGGATGGGGAGTTAGCATAAGGCTTGCTTTCTCTGCCCTTCAAAAGAGTACTTTTTCTATGAGGTCTTAGGACTTTTTTTCCTAGGAGCCTTTTACTGCTCTCTTGCATCTTACCGTGCTAAAATGAGGATGTAGAGGGAAGCTGCGGAATGGTTGACTTCAGAAGCATGTGAAGATCTATTTTGTACTTGGTATAGGAATAAAAGATCAAAGAGAAGCCAGAGCTCCTGCCTCCTTTTTGCTTGCTCAGGGTATTAAGCATTACTTTTCTGTATGTTTTCAGTGAGGTTGAGAAAAGGGTCAGCAACTTGGCTATATTGACTTGGTTATTTCTTGCTATAATTTTTGTCAGCAGAATAAGAATTTGAAGAATATAGAAAGTAGTTCAGTAACTGAATTAGGACTAAACTGTGTATCTGGCTTTGCTAATAGTTGTTCCTGTTGACTCCTGCAAGATGGGCAGCTCTGTCTGGTATGCAGAATTGCTGAAGTGGGAGGAAGCAGACTCTGCACATGAAACTTACCATCAGTGTGGAGCCATATCCAGTCTCTGACCAGACTGTGGTGGTGAGGATTCCTCACAATCCTTGCAGTACTTCAGCTGTGTGGCAGAAGAGTGCAACGTTATTGCTTCTTGCGGATCATCTTGATGCTATTTTGCACAGACAAGAAATAAATTAGAATGGTGTCTACAGTGCTGTATTCATTACCATGTTTTTCAGATTTTGCCTCTTTAGTATTTAGAGACTTGATGACATTGGAGAAATATAAAAAAATCTAGGGGAAAAAAACTGTCCTGAGGGTCTGTTTGCTCTGCTATTTGAAAATGAGAATTTAGCAGTGACATCCAGAAGCTGTGTGAATTACGTGGTCAAGACGCTGGGAACATGTAGTTAGAAATAAGAGTGTTCCTGAAACATTAATGAAAGTTTGGTGAAATGGCAAATTCAGTTTTCACTTCTGGACATTAGCTGTGAAATTAAAGGATGGTTATCTTTTTAAATACACTTGCCTACATTAGAAAATGAAGCAGCTGATACTAGGATGAGTAATTTAAGACATGTATTTTTTAAAAAGCAAAAAATAATTTTACCTTCCGTCCTGACCTTTCAGGTTTATCTGTGAAGTAACTTCAGCGACCTGTGCATGTTGTATGGTACATTTCCTGTCTAGTTGGCAGGGTGGATATTTGGATGTGAATTCCCTTTTTTTGTGTGTGCTTATATGGACACTTACACACGCAAATATATGTTTCCAGCATTCTTAGATTTGTGTCAGCTCTTTATCCTGTATTTTCTCTGTAGAATTTTGTCTCTACAATGTAACATTGTCTGGGATTGTCTGATTTAATTTTGTGTTGTTTAAATATTTACAAAGCATACTGAAACAGGAGAAAGAATAAAAGCATGAAATAGGCAGTTATGTTAAAAAAATTGTATTTCTTGGTATTTTCAAATACTTTTGTATTTGAAAGTCCAAAAGTGAGTGTACTCACTTCTGAGGACGTCATTCAAGGACACACTTTTTACAACTAGCGGCATACTGTGTGTTTGAAACTCTTAAGGTACAGGATGACGAAAAGGGCAAGGCATGTGAATAGTGATCAGGCTTTTTGGCCAAGCTGTACCAGACTGAGAATGGAGACAAGTTGTGTGCCAAGCACTTGCAGTCAGAGCTGTGTTTGAGACAGGATGACAAATCGTGCCATGTTGTGCAATGACAAGATGCTGCAGCCTGTACCCACTTGAGACTAAGATGGCTTATTTTTTCATGCTTAATGATGAGCTGCAATGACAGTTGGATGGGGGTTTGACTCTTCTCAAGGTGAAGTGTGACAGTCTGTTTAACTGCTCCTATGTTTTTAGTGAGTTTTTAAAGAGCTACAAGACTACTGCAAAATTCTCGGGAAGAGGTCATCTTTTAGGAAAGCATAGATTGAAAGAGGGGATGGGAGCAGAGAAGCTAGAATGACAGTTTACTTTCAAGACAAAGGGATTCCTTGCAAGTATTCCAGCAGAAGTAGGTCAACCAGTGAGACTACGTTGTAGACCTCTAGGGGTGTCAGTAAATTTCAGGGTAAGGATGTATTCCTGGCTCGAGGCATTATGTCTGGAAGGCATAGAGATGATAGTGAAAGCCCTGCTCTCTGTACAGTGTGTGGACTTAGTGGTATGTTGCTTTATCTTGAGGCATGGTGCTAAAGTCAGCAAATCTGATGTCTTGGTTCTTATTAGTAGGTGCTTTAAAGTTGTTTATTTTTTTCTTAAATGAGTAAGCAGGATTTGTTTGCACAGCAAAACTGTCATTGTGAAGTTAACTGAAGTGGAAGAGTCTAGGCACAACAAAGCAATGGTTTTTTGGGAATTATTTTTCTGACTTCACAAGTCACTTGAGCTGGGGAGCACTGAAGAAACCAGGTTTTGTCTGTCTATTTCTGTCCTTGTTCTTCGGTGAATGCTTTTTTTCTCATGTTGAAGAGCAGTCTCATTGTTTGAAGATAAGGAAGTGACGGAGAAGAAAAGTAGAGATTGTGATGTTTTGAATATTTCAATAATACTTCATTTTCTTTATGAAATGTTTTAAAGAAAATGCTCAGACTGTGCTAGCATTCCTCTCCTTCTTCTCTTCCTTTCCTTTTTGTCTTTCCGTTGTCCACCTCTGTCTCCCCTCCTCCTTCTGCCTCATTTCCACTCAGACCTCTGCCAGAAGAAAATATGCCTCGGATGGCTGGGCTGCATTCCTCAGATATTTTTTTTTTTTTTTAACTTGTGAGTTTGACCATAGTTTTTCCTTCACAGTATGGTGGGGGGGTTGCTTGGGATAGCTGGGTGTCAGCACTAGAAAGGGTTTAGAGAAGAAGTGAGAAATTGTCTTTTCGTATTGCCTGTGAACAACTCGCTTAACTGAAGTTTGCACAATTGGAAATGTTTAGTTTATGTTTTGAACCTCTTTTGGCAACAATGCTGTTTGGTCTGTGTTTTTAAATGAAGTGCTTGTAAGAAATGCTAATTTGGGATCTGCTTCATGTGCCCTGAGGATGGAGTCATAAAGGTGCAGCCAGCAGAGTGGTGCTGGTGCCAGTGCCTGTTCCTGGGAGCCCGAAGACTTCTGCTATTGGGCTTGCACGGCCTCTGGCTTGTGCTTTGTCACTTCCAGTGTGATCGCTGTTGCAGCTGACCTTTTTGCTACTCAGGATTCTTGCAGTTAGTTTTGTTCTTCTTAGAGTATCCCAGGGCTGCTGCTCAGTGGCTGGAGCACAGAAATACTGAAAATTTGTTTTTGTCTAAGTTGAGAGCTAGCAAAGTTGAGCATGCTGCTTAAACGTTGATATGCTGCAGACATGGCATGTATAGTTGCTTTTTTGTTAAAAATGTATTTTGAGCAACTGCATGTAAGCACTGCTTGGTTGTATTTAGTGTCTGTCTGTGTGACTAAAACATAAATGTTATCATACTCAGTGGTATTTATGAATTTTTATTTTTATCTTATGCAAATTATGTCCACATTGGAGATGTTTCATACCATAAGGAGAAGGCCAGTCAAGGAAAATCAGCATAAGCCAGTTTATAAAACAAAGCAGTATTATTTCATACAGTAGTTACACAATCACAGTGCTATAAAACTACTTCTTGATGGAATTATGTTGATTGTATTACTTCAAAGTAGTGCACTTTATAAGTTATGAAAAATATTTCCTCTTAAAATTTGCACTTGGGGTTTATTGCTCCCCCTGGCATGACCCATACTTGTGTGGTTAGCAAGAATATATACTTTCTCATGCTTTTTCAGGAGGGACAGGGAAGAGAGTGGTCATCACATTTCTGCTTATAATTTTTCTGGGAATTCTGAACTTCTATATTAAGTACCACTATAAATGTCATGATAAATATTTTTATTGTTTTTAAAGTGTAACCATGTCTGTTTCAGAAGAGGAGACGTGAGATGTGAGGTTTTTGCACACACACATGCACAAAACTTTACTTTGTTAATGGTTTAACATTTTTTTCTTTGAGTTTATTTTTTTCTTGGAGTATCGGGGGTCAGATAACATTTTATGTGAGATTGGTTTCCTGTGCTAAGCATATCCTCCATTGAACATGTAACTGTTTAAAAAATGTGTGATGAGAATGAGGGGTTGCTGTCGGTTGCTCTTGATGTGATTGTGTTCAATACTGTGTTGTAGCTGTGCTGTTGTACTGAAGTTTTGACGAGAAGCTTTTAAAGTTCTAGTTAAGCTAGTGTGGATTGGGGAGTTATTTTTTCTTTTCCTGCTATACATAGTATGCAACACTTCTTTTCAGTGGTGATGTAACAATCATGCAAATAATAAGCATCCAGTGTCTTCAGAATAATGGAGTTGTTTCTTAGTTGTGTGTCTTAGAAAAACACGAACAACTTTCATCTTTTGAAAGGCAGA
>VZRJ01003402.1:102512-166727 GCA_013397565.1 Ptilonorhynchus violaceus | reverse complement strand
GAGAGGTCAGTCAGTTCCTCTATGTCTGCAGTGATGTCCCAGCTCATAAAAGTATGGAGAAAGGATGAAACTTCAAGCTGAGAAGGTGATCACTATGTTGCCAGTTTGAACAGGATTTGGTCAATGCAAACATACAATGTAAAACTAAAAAATTAATTGGCCTGTAACTACTTCTGTTTTAGCGTGAGAATGTGCAAGTTCTCTACCAGGGAGAAAACTATAAATCCCTGAGGACATTGTCATACCTTATTTGAAGAACTCCTTCAAACTTGAGTAGAGTATGGTGATAGTGGGCAGATGTTCAGGTGGAAGTTAAAGTACCCATCATGGCTACCCTGCTCTTAGAACATGGCAAACAGTGCAATGAACTGCCTAAAGCAATCGATCCACTGTTAAGTGGTACTAGGAGAATATATTTGGATCATAGTACAAGATGGGCACAGAGCTCCTCTACATACTGAAGGTTGTCTTGTATTGAGTGGTACAAGAAGTATTTTAGATTCAGATAAGGCATGTAATACTATTCATAAGGGCACTGTGTCATACCCTGTAACCTTTTAGTTTTGATATGTAGTTCCATTTTTTCTTTGGTGTTTATGCAGAGAGTCTTACTGTATACTAGAGGAAAATAGTATCATAATGTAAACATCATTTATATAATTCATACTATTCTAAAAATGTCATAATTTTAATTACTATGGCTTGACATAGCTTTTTGTGCATGATTTTTCTAATGCTACTTGCTTCCTACACATTTGTGTGTAAAGAAGTACTCTAGATTCAGGAAAGACATAGGCTTTTTATCCAGAGAGAGATTTCACAAACTAGGATTGTCTGTCTGTTAGCAGTCTGCACACTGTATGGTAACATGGAATAAATTTAAAGCAGTGGACCCTCAGCTACAGTCAGTTTCTGTGACTCAAAATTCTGTTTCTGTCGTTTTTGGCCTGCATGGCTTGCTCTTTGTAAAGCAGAAGGCATCCTAGCTTTCTGTACATGGTCTCAAATTTTGCTTTTAGCATTATTATAGAATTTTCCTTTTTTTCTCTTTCTTTGTCTTAGAAAATGACTGCACACTCTGCTCAAAGTGGGGAATTCACACACAGTTGGGTTATATAGGACTATCAGTAGTATCAGTGACTTCTGCCCTTCTGCTGCCCTGAAAGACGAAACATCAAGAAGCGCCTACCACATTGAAAGGCTCCCAGGACAAAATAATGCAGTTAGAATGGCACTAAATGAAATCAAAGATATTACATGTATTTTTTTATAGGTGTAATTACACTGATTGAAGTCATTACCATGCTCAGCTGCTGAGCCTGGCCCCCTTAGTTTGAGGTTACCACTCCAAAAGCTGGACCAAAGTGGTTATGTGAGCGCTCATGAATTGACATTGGGAATTGGTAGGTTTTACTCTTACTATGCTGTTCTCTGTTTAGGCTGACTTTGCTATGTTTACATGAGCAGGTGGTTGGTTCTCTAGGGTTTGCTTTAACCAAGAGTGCTCTGAGGATGATAACCTTCAGCAGAAAGGGAACTCGGTGCTATTTTCTGCAGTGAGCACTGCAGTTTAGAAAATGAACTTGTATCTATGACTTACTAACATTTGTGATATCAGACCGATATACTGTGGCCTTTGAGTGCGCATGAGAGGTAGTTTGGATTTGCATCTCATGTACTCTTAGGCTGCTTTATCTTGCTGTAGAAATGTAAAAATGTTTTTAATAGAACCAGTTAAAAATGGTTAATTGCAATGACATTAGATACTCTTAGGATTAATAATTTTACCCATGACAATTTTTTATGGGAAGAAACATAACAGCAGATTTTATAAGAAGATTTGAAGGTGGAGGAGAACAAGAAATAAAGCACATAATTGACCAAGTTCAGGTATACAATTTTATACATTGAAATGGACAATATTGGGAAGGTGGAAGTGAATTAACCTATTATATGGCCTCATGCAGGTAAGAAACACAAGTATGTTGTAGACTTTACCAGTTTCATTCATATAATGTAAGGGGAAGTCTTGTATTCACAGAAGGGTAGAATTTGTTTTTGTCTCTGGATGCTGTTACATGTAACGAACTGTGAAACAAGGCTTGTCTGCCTGTGCCTTAAAGGCTTGCCCATGCGAATGTATATGGTTAGAGAAAGTGCATATGTGCACTTTTTAGGCATTATGATTTGTTTCAAACATAACCCAAGTGATTCCTCACAAATATGGACAAAGAACATAATCGATGTGGTATAAAAATCACTGAGTTCCAAACATTCAAATTTTCTTCTTTACAGGTTTTTTTTATGTCAGAGCAGGCTTATAAATGCTGTTAAGAACTTTTCTTTCCACTACTGCCTTCTGGTATGTTTTCTTTAACTGGAGGATCTTCCCAGGCACATAAGTTATTCAACAAATTATGTTTGTGTTACTGTGTTTTCCTAAAGCACCCAGATGAGATGGAATTGTATGATGGAGAACAATATTGACCTTTTAATGACAGGATAGTTGGAGGACTGATACGATAAATGTCATAGAAGTAATGTGCTTGGGACAGTTGAGACTGGTGCAGTAGACATTTTAGAATATCTCTGAAGTTTTGAAATTTTTGTTGATACTTGAAGTTTAAAAATATTAAGGAAAGGGAACCTTAGGTTTCTGTATTATGATGCAGAATGCTAGCAAATGTCATTTGTAAAACTGTGAAAAGTATTTGAAATTGCAATATTGTGGTTAGTGTACCAGATAAAACCAATTTATTGGAAGGAAAACAGTACCAGTTGACAGTCAACAGGCAAGTGAGACAACAGACAAATGAGGGTTTCTGCTTCACCTGAGATTTGTATCACCAGCAGCCATTCATTAAATTGGTTGGCACAAACCTGTTTGAAAAGAAGTAATTTACTATTGCTGGGCAAAATTTTCTCACCTTCTTTTCTGTTCTAAGAGAAGTATATTGTAAAGTCTGTCTGTGGAAAGGTATGATTGTGACTTTCAGGTCAGCCTGGTGGTTTTAGACTTGTTCAGTAATCTTGTATGTAATCCTAGCTCATGTAGTAGTCACATTGGTAGCTATAGTACATAGTGATGGGGGAACCCTGAGCAGTGAAATTTGTTCTCTGTGTAGCTGTGAGATTTATTTCTTTTTTCATGAATATAAACATGCTTTTTTTTTTCCTTGTAAAATAACTATAAATTTGGGGTGGTTGGTTTTTTTTTCTTAAAGTACTGATACTCTAGAAAAAGTGTGTTGATACTTGTTTGCTTCTAACACTGTGATGGAATACTTCAAAATGCTATGCTGATCAGAACAAATGAATTTTAGAGTATAGAAAATCATCAATTTTTTCTGTATTTTATAGCTGTAGTTCACAGCTTTACATCGATTATTAGTATTGAAAATAATTTTTCTTCTTAAAATGCCTGTTTAAAATTGCAAATTGGAATTTCAACTACTTTTAATGATCAGTGGGCTTATGATCATGTTCTTGCATAAGGAGGAGGTTTCTGCTGTGACTATAAATCTGTGTTGCCATCAATCTTTTACAGGTAAATATTACACCTTCCATACATTCCAGTGGTGAATTCCCTCAGCTTCTCCATCATGGTGTGAACATGGGATCCTTGCCACTAAATGAGTCATATTTGTTGGCTCAGCAGAATGGCAGCCCAGCTAATGTGCTAGAAGCATCAATGAGATCCATTACTCCTCAGATTAATGGGAAGTTCTCTAGTGATGACTTTGAGCAGCTGATCAGAAACATGTCCCAGGTAACCCTGTTGTATAATAACCACAAAATATAGATTACTGATTATCTGGAGATTAAAATACATGTATGTTTATTTAAAAGCAATTGAGTTATTACACAAACCAGAGCTCATTTGCTATATAAAATAAAAGTAACCTTTTAATTTGAGAAACTATTGGTAGATGAGAAAGCAGTTGAAAAACTAGCTTTGAGGTTGTCACTGGTGAGTTACTGTCCGTATCTGGACAGTGTGTGTCTCACAGATCAGCATGCCATTATTTTTCCATGCTCACTGTAGAACTGCTGCTCTGTGCATGAGGGAGATACTTTTTCAGAGCATGCTTTTGTATGCATAATTAATGAAAGCGAGTTCTATGACTTTCGTGGAAATAAAATGGAAAATTTTAACCTTGCTGTGCATTGTTCTGTAATCTTACTACTTTCCTGTAGTAGGCAGAAATGGTGCACTAGTCCCTTCAGTGGCTGGAGCTGGGAATGCCCAGGCATATATTCTAGGATTTTCCTATTTAATCTGTAATAGAGCAGGATAGGAGAAGTCTAATGGTGTTTGGGAGAGCCTTTTGCATAGTCCTACTTTTTTCATCTTTTTGAAATTCATCCTCTTTTTCTGGTTTTGCTTCAGAGTTTCCTGTACCCTCTGAAATAAACACATATCCTGCTTAAGTCACAACTAAACCTAAACTCTGTATGTTTATCTGTTGTTCCCTAATTTCCTCTTCTGGGCTGTAATAATCTATATTTTTCAAATATTTTCTGTATGACAGCAAAAAATCAGAAATTAAGAACTATGTTTCACTTATTACTCTGTGTAGTCTTGCCCAGCTGTAATTGTCAAGTTAGAAATTAATTTCCAAGTTGTTTACCACATTCGTTATTACTGCTTTTCAGCATTTTTAACCTTTGTTCATTTTTAACCTTTTAATATTTGTACCCTTTTTTTTTCTGCCGAACAGGGTCGTCTTGTTGAGACAATCGACCTTATTAAACCTCTAAGTGGTGGTCTGGGCTTCAGTGTTGTGGGACTCAAGAGTGAAAACAGGGGAGAACTGGGAATATTTGTGCAAGAAATCCAGGAGGGAAGTGTGGCACATAGGTAAGATTACTACTGAATATTTTACTATACCAGATGTTAATGTGACACTGCAGTTTAGTTGTGTTACCCCTGTTATTTTTGTGATACCAGGGCATGTTTCTCTCATATTCTAAACATGACTGCAGTTGTAAGATTACTTGCCACTGCAGTTTATGTAATGTTGGACCAGGACAACATATGAACAGTTCTGAATTTATAGAAACTACAGATGTTTTTTCCCTGGGGTTTTTAAACAGGGAAAAAGGGGAGGCTACTGTTCTGTGTCATGTCTTTTAAAGCTAAAATGGATATTCTGCCATCCTTGAATGCACTGGAAAATTTGATGCAAAAATGTCAGCTGTATCTAGCAGTATTATTTGATAGGTAGGGTCCCATTGAGCATATGTAAAACTCAGCTGTAAAGTCAAGCAAGGCTTGACCTAAAGTCGAAGATATTCACAGAGATACTCAGCTGATGTTACAAAAGCTCAGCAATAATAATAGCTTGCTGAAAGTATGCTTTAGAATTAAACTTGGATTCCACTACTAATGTTGAGAGAAAGGGATTTCTGCTGTAAAAACAGTCCGAGGGAGCACACAAACTCAGTGGTAAATGACAGCAGCAGTGGTACACTGCAGACTGGTGAGGTTTGTCACAGATGCGGATCCTGGCCCAGGCTTCTTTGTGGTGCACTCCATATGTCACTTTAGGGAGAAATTTTCTGATTATTTGTGATCTGAGCACTGTAAATTTAACAGAGGCAAGAACATTGTCTACAGAGTTAATTCAGGTACAAGATGTGGCATGTTCTATATCTCTACAAAATTTCTTAATCTGCCTAAATTCCACTTTCTTTTTTAGTTTGTTTTGGTTTAGGTGTTTTTTGTTTTGTTTTTTTCTTCTGTTTGTTTGTTTCCTTCCCATTCAAGAGGTATTTGCTTTTACTTCTCTTATTGCTTGGAGGTGAGACCTATCTTTACTGAATCAGGCCGCGCCGGATTCACTGTCAAGAAAAGAAACATTCAACAACTGTTAGAGGGCTTGTAAATGAGAAAGACCCTGGCAATAATAAGTATTTGAGAGCACTCTGAAAAACAGTTCAAATTCACAAGTTGTGAATACTGTGAGTTGAAGCTAAATAGTCTTTTTCCTGAATGCTCTACGTGGGTTTCTGCAGTGTAGGTGCCCATAAAAGCTGGTGTAATAGGGATCCTTGTTTTCCTTACTGCTCTTGTTTTCAAAGCATTGATACTTTGGGATGCAAAAAAGTGGTGGAGGAAGGAGAGGGTAATTCAATTGTGTAGGCTTCATACACTTCCTTTGGTGTAGGTCTGGGGAAGGACTCAGCATGTAATTTTACAGTGATGCTTCCTTAGAAAGTGAACAAGGTTTTTTAATTTGTTCAGGGCTTTTTTCCCCTTGTATAAAAGGGACCTATTTTATCATTTTTGTTCTGGTTCTTTCTTTGCCCTTCTTTTTTTCTTTTTTTTTTCTTTTCCTTTTTTTTCCCTTGTTTTTCAGCAAAACAAAATTTGTTTCTGTGACATCTTGATGAAAGTGTGTTCCACACCATGGTTTGATGAATATTCAGGATGGGCACACTGAACAAAGTGGAGCACTTGGTCTATAAAGCAAGAGGCTCAAAGTCAAGGATAAACATAAGTTCCCAGGCTGTGGTTGGGAGCAACTGAGATTAATATGCTTAGTCTCGCATGGGGGTGCAGGGAGAAGAAAGCTGGCTGGGGGGTAGTAGCCAGGGGAGAGTGGCAGTGGGATTGGCTTCAAAGGGAGTGATCACCAGGGTGCCGCATCAGCTCTTGTCAGCAAAACTGCAGGGAGGGATTAAAAAAGTGGGGTGAATAGAGACCAGGTTATTAAAAATACTGGAAAACTGTCAAAATATTGCAATTTCTGTGGCAATGCTTCCTTAGTTTTTCTTGTTTGTTTATTTTGTCATCCCCTTTCCCTGTTTACACCTGTGTGACAGAGATGGAAAGCTGAAGGAAGCAGATCAAATCCTTGCTATTAATGGACAAGCCCTTGATCAGACAATTACACATCAACAGGCTATCAGCATTCTGCAGAAAGCAAAAGATAATGTCCAGCTAGTTGTGGCCAGGGGCACTTTTCCTCAGCTCATCAGTCCTGTGGTTTCCCGGTCTCCATCTGCTGCTAGCACAGTTTCAGCCCATTCCAACCCGGTGAGTATACCCCAAACATTTGTGTATTTAGTTCTGGCATGTACCTAGTGCATATAGTATTTTGAGACATTTTTTGTACTTGTACAAAAGTACATTCCTTCACAGTTCCTGAGATTTTTCTTGTATTTATCTTTGCTGCACCTTTTCCGATGCAAAGAGTAGAAAATACTCAGGCTTGCTGGGGAGAAAATCCTCATCTTGGATGTATTCCTTCCTCCCATCTGCCAAATTATCTGTGTCCATCAGTGCAAATACAGCATGTTTACCTTGCTTGATGAAGCTTTATTTTGAGGTTGCAGTAAACAGGATCTTTTTTCTTTGCCTTCTGCTTGAGCAAACAGAATTTTTTGAGGTATTGTAATCTGATCTGCATCACCAGCTGGATGGGTGCTTGTGTGTTTCTCTGTTGTCTGTTAGCATGGGGGCTCCAGTACAGTACGGAGATGCACTTTAGGACCCTCAAAACACCAGCTCTGCTGCAATTCCTTTCTTTGGAGAGCTTTTGCTATCTGGGTGTAGACAACACAGTTCAGAAACGTGGTGATAGTAACTGTGCTTTCTCTTCCTCTTACCTTACTCATGTCATGGCTTGTCCTGGGATGAAACAGCCTATATTCAGTTTCTGTAGGTTTTGCTGTTCAGTCATCTGTGGCCCTTCTTTGAAGCATAGAGAGCGATCAGTCTGGAAGAAGAAACTGTTTCAGTGTTTATTTTAATCATTAGCATAAAACCTTTAGCGAAAGAATGTCAGAATTATTCTTTTTATCTGTGTGCAGGAGTGCAGCTCTGCTCTCTTGCAGTATTACTGTGACACACTTTTTTCTCTATGTGATCGCCTCTGTTTTCTCTGAACAGCTTCCCTTGCTTGAAAAGATGTTCCTTTCAAACATGCCACAGCTGCTTCTGCTTTTTTTAGCATGCTTTTCCCAGTTCTTGTGTTCTCTTTGCTTTCAAATGCGGCATACTAGGAGCTGTTCTTTTTCCTTCAAGCCTTGCTTGATCGTCCTTGGTTTATGTTAAGACCGTGGATTTCCAAACAGGTACCACAGGGCCTTGAATTTGCAATACCTTGATTATTCCAAAATAAATGCTTATTTCAAGATCATGCGTGGTGTAGCACCAGCTGTGGTTTTAAATTTCAGATGAGTTTACTGTGTGGGTTCTTCTTCAGGAGAAAGAACACCGTGAGCTTCCAGCTGCCCCTTCAAGTAGCGCCCCATGCGAGTGAGCTAGCATTTTTCTTTCTTTCAGAGCAGTTTTGCTCTTGTCAGAACATGAAGTCTGCCATCAGAGCTACTTCATTCTAATGCTGTTGCCATCAGACAACCCAGAAGTCTTTGTTCCTTAACATCGGGCAATTCTGCTAATACCTCACAATACCTGGCGCTGCTTTCAGCTTTAAGAACACTGAATTGGGATTTTGCTTTCTCTTGTGCTTTGTTATAATGCCTGATGTGAACATGCAGTTATCTGAAGATTTTTATTTCCAGTCCTGTGAGATTTCCTGGCATAAGTATTTACTGACTGCAAAGGGGCACGAAGGGGGGCAGCCTTAGGTTGCTGCTTAAATTGATTCGACAAGTTCTTCAAGGTTCTGACCCATTACCCAACTCCGTTTTTTTTGTACCAGAGAAGTTCTACCTGTTACGGAATTAGTAATTTATTGCTTAAATAGTATGTGATCTCACACCTAAGAGTAATTGTTGAAAAGGTCTTATATGTCCATCTTCCTCCAACCTTCCATTATCAGAAACATACTCAAGAAATAAGAGAAAATAGTTTGCAGGTTCTAATACATACGTTAACAGTTTGGCTTGATAATCTCAAAGGTCTTTTCATACCTGAACAATTCTATGAGTCTGTTTTTAATCATTTGTAAGCTTATATTTATTCCTTTTAGGTTCACTGGCAGCATGTGGAGACCATAGAGTTGGTGAATGATGGCTCTGGTCTGGGATTTGGGATAGTGGGAGGAAAGTCAACTGGAGTGATTGTTAAAACCATCCTGCCAGGAGGAGTGGCTGATCAGGTAAATTCTACCTTTCTGTTACCATTCAGTAAGGTGTGAAGTTACTCTTTACTTTTATGATCATGCCAAATAGTGGTAGCTTTTATCCAAATAAATGCAAAAAAAGAAAGAGCAGGTAGTGAAATTTATCCTCAGTAAAGGTGTGTTTAGTGCAGGAATGTTTGCATTTGAATGTTAGAGCTGGATTAGGTTCCAAATCACATTTTCCAGTCTGTAACATTATACATAGTTTTTTGCAGATGCATTTAGTCTTAATTCTTTCATGAGTGTACTGGTTGTAATAGGTGGTAGAGGGGACTCCAAAGATTGACTTGCTGTGCCCTAACAGCTAAGAGCATTTGCTTCTCTCTGCTGAGCTTACTGAAACTTGGAGCAGGTATATGGCTTCATGCGTATTCTTCAAGACACAGGATCTGTCTTGCCTGAAGGGCTCATGTGAATTGAATTTAGTTATCACAGCTCATTTCAAGCTTGTTCATTGGACAGGTACCTAGGGCTGTGTTAATGATGGTCAAGGATTGAATAGGCACAGAGACTGGTCAGTCTTCCACCAACAGCAGTAGTGGCCTGATAACAAGGTCTGGAGATGCATGGACAGGATTTACTGCTGTACTCTTTCCCCTCAACAGATAGATTGGTTCCTTTTACAAACCATCTCTGTAATACTCATCATATGGCTGAAATTCATGTGAAGCTTTTTGATTGATTAAAGGTAAATCAGTAGGAGAGTAAACCAGTGTAAAGCAATATAGATAGGTGGATCACAGTAAGAGAGAAATTAATTTTATTTTGAAATTACGGTTAATCCTGTTACTGCTAGTTTTTTAGTAGAAGTGCAAAGCTGAATATATGTTTGAATGCTGTCTTTTGGAAGTNTTTTTTTTTTCTGTGCTTGGGTGACTACTTGAAAAAGGATCTCCTGGATATTTCTGGGGAAATTCGTAGTAAAATTAGCATGCAGTTAGGCAACCTTCTTTTCTTCTCCATGTTTTTGAGATATTTACTTGGCACCCAAAAAAAGTCACCTGATTCCTTATGTCTTAAAAGCGGCTAAGGTTATGTGGTCTTTTTCTGATTGTATGGTATGTGGAAGATACGTCATTTTTTTGTCATTATTTTTCCTTCAGCATGGGAGATTGCGTAGTGGAGATCACATCTTGAAAATTGGTGATACAGACCTAGCTGGAATGAGCAGTGAGCAGGTGGCACAAGTTCTAAGGCAGTGCGGAAATAGAGTGAAACTGGTGATTGCAAGGGGTCCTGTTGAGGAGCCACTTCTACCAGCAGTTCCTCCAGGTACACCAGTACCCACCTCCACATCTGAGAAACAGGTAAGCAACAGTGAATGTACATAACTCATTGCAAACATCTGCTGGAAACTTCCTTTCTTTTTAACTGCTATTTGAATGTCTTTTGTGCTTATGTTCTCAAAACCTAGGATTTTCTTTTCCAATAGTGCTGTCCTCATCTGGGAGAATTTAAGTGTAATGATCCCACAGTGCAAGGAACTATATTCTTGAAGACTTTTGGGATTAAGGTTTAGGACTTCCATGAGTATAATCAGATTAAGAATTTGTTCTGGGCTGCTTGTATGTTATTACACAGGGAACCTATGTAATAACACACTGGTCCCTGTATGTTATTACACAGGGAACAACTGAAGCCACGCAGTCTTTTCTTCAGACAGAAGTAGTTGGCTGTTTATCATTTCTCTGTCTGCCTGCCCTTTTTCTTTCCAGGAATATTTCTTCTTCCCATATAATTTCAGCTGTTCATCAGGAAGTTCCTCCCTGTGCCAACCAGCACACAGATGCTAATTCTTTCCTACATCACCTGGCATTGCTCATTTGCTGGATGTTTTCTAAAAAAAGTCAGCCAGCTGCTACATTTATTCCCCTGCTGATGATTGTACTCTGTATTGTTACTCCTCTACAACTGTCAGCCACTTGAAAAATGCTGTAAATATTATCATGACCTGTCAGCTCAAAGCCTGTACAAAAAAGGTTATTTGCATGTTTGTAACAGTCTGGTTTCATGGGAGTCACTACTGTTCTGTCACGTATGACTGGGACCAGATACATTTAGATGTGAATATGTGAAGTAAATTAATGAGGGAAGAAAAATTTTGTTGATTTTGAGCCTACACCTAGATAGAACTTCTTGTTTTACTTTTTCCTGTTATTTTTCTGGACATTTTCTTTTCAGTTACAATGTAGATTTGAGACAGGTCACTTCAGAAGAAAAAAAGTCCTAACAATTTATGCCTGATTGTTATGCAGCAATTTATGATGGTGATACCATAATTTTTTCTCTGTGCATTGTAGCAATACCTGTGAAAAACTAGCATGTATTCAGCCCCTCTTTTCTGGCTATAAGGCAAAGAAAGTTAATCTTAACATGGAGGCTTCTGAGCATCTAAGAGGAGAGACAGACTGGTACTTTTGTGTCTTTACAGCGCTCAGAGATGTAAAACCTCACTGCATTTCGGATAGTGGGATTGATATTTAGCCCTAGTATTACTTACCTGAAGGCATCAGTCTCAAAACAAAAGCTGAATTTGATAATTTAATCTGTGTATATTTCTTCAGTATTTGCCTTGTTGAGGTTGTATGATGCAATGTTAAAAGATGTATCTGCACTGCAGGACGTATATGATCTCTAGTAGTGAGGAAATAGCTCAAAGCAGCAAAGGGGCACAGTTTTGACTTTTTTGCCACCTTCCTCTCCATTTCCGTACTTTTCAATACCTCTTTCATGGTATATCTCTCCCGGCAGGAGGCAGGCTATTCTTAAACTGCTTCTGCCTGCAAAAAGTCGCATTCTTGGAAGGAGCACCCTCTTAACAGTCATGCAAGACTCATTGATCTGGGTCTGAAGTGAAGATGGTGATGCAAACTGCTTGGTTTGTTAGTTTCTTCCTATCAAATATGGTGTGGCTGAAGATTTCTTTATGCTCTTAAAGCTATTATTTAGACCAGAATGGCTTTGCAAAATGGGTAGTTCTTGTCATGTTACCTGCAGACATCTATCCTCTAAAAATTCATGATGCCATAAGAATTGGATCTTTTTCTAGTAGCACTGTGGCCAAAATAATCCTGTATTTTCAAACAGAGAGGTGGTTAATGCAGTAGAAATTTATTTTTCTTGTGTTTAGTTCTGGTTTCTGGTGGAGTTGCTGAGATAAAGAGCTCGAGTCAGATTCTCTTTTGGCAAGTAGCATCATAGCTCTCCTGAAGTGTTTTTTGGCACATACGTACTTACCTAGTCAAACTGAGTTTAGTAAGTATCTACCTGGTTGCTGTATTGGCACTTTAAAAAATATTATCTGCTATTTGGCATGAAGAAGGAACAGAATAGAATAAGAACATAGCAGGATCTTGATGGATTTTTACTTTATAAAATCCTGTTTTAAATATATGCATAAACACTGATGCCCGTATAAAAACAATGAAATTAAAGGCTTTTGTATGTAATCATATAGTGACATATATCAGATATGAAAATGGCTAGTAAGTATCTGTTTTAGACAGCTGAAAGATGAAAAAAATTTTTTTAAGTTGTAATTAATTTTTATAAATTAATTTTTTCTTTTAATACAAAATCAGTATTGTTAAAATAGGATTTTAGTATGTATTCTGCTTTCATTAACAACAATTAATTAATTAGCCCCAAAATTTGTTGTTATTGAAATTCAGAGAGTTATAGCAGATATTAGTGGAGATTGTAATTAGTTAGCTAGCTGGAAGTATAATTACTACTTGCTAAAACACAGTTTTTAAGCCTTTCAGAGGCAGGAAATGTAATTGCCTCACTAGTGATAGCTTTTAGTATGTTTTAAACTTGACAAGTTTTAAAAAGATAGCTATTGTTATTGAACAGAGATTTAAGCAAATAAAATACAATTTCGATTTTTTTTCCCTTCCATTTAATAACACAGCAGTCTAAAGCTAGTTCTGAGGAGGCCCCAGAAAGGCAACAAGCTACATTTTTGTATACATATATATGTAAATTACTTTACAAGAGGTTCATTGTTCAGTTTGTACAAATTTCACGAGTCATTTTAGTCATCAAATAACGATTTTATAGGTTAGAGGTAATATCCCAAAGCAGTGGAGTGGGGAGGACATGACCTGCCCTGCACTGCTTTACCATGAGGAATGTTACCTATTTCTTGTTCCTCTGATGAACAGCAAATAAAAGCATAAGCAAATTTCATACTTCCTTTTTTATGTTTGTATCTAGTTTTACATGTTAGTGACGTTAATGAATGTGGTGGATCTTTAAAGAAAAATAAATTTCCTTTCTAATCACACTTTTCTAATTAGGAAGATGCTTCTGTTGAAGGCTGTGAAGATGGGGAGAAATTCGATGTTGAACTCACTAAAAACAACCAGGGTTTAGGAATAACTATTGCTGGTTACATTGGAGACAAGACTTCAGGTACCTGTCAGTTCCTGCACTTTGCTATACGGTCTTTTGTATACTATGGTATATGTACATCAAAGACTTAATTTTGGTGTAGCTTCTCTTAAAAGAACCCTTGACCATCTAAAATATATTTGTAGTTTGTAAAGCAAAAAGAATTGTTTTCCTTTTGTAATGTTCAGAATAAAAACCATCAGTGTTACTATAAATTCCCACCTCGGTATTTTTAAATCAGTTTTTATCTTCACTTTTGGGTAAAGCTTGTGCTTACATGTTTTTGAAAAACAAGGTAGGCTGAGCCCTTTTTGTTAAAACTAGCCTTCTTAAGAGGCTCTACAAGACAATCCATTAGCATTCTGAGTAGCCTTAAGAAGTATTGTTACTGATTTTTAAACAATGTGTATAATGCTGCTGGCGGATCAAGAATTTCATAGTGACTTCTAGATATAATAAATGTTTTTTCACTGGTGGGCTGTGGCAGACAATAAATAAGTTTATTTAAATAAATAAATGCAGAAATGTTCATGTACATGTTGTTTATTTTTCCTTTGTAATTTTCAGAGGAATGATCCAGAACTCCGTTAGGCCTCTCTAGTGAGAATTTGTCAAATACAGTGTTGCTAGGAAGGGATGTTTTTTGAATGTGTCATAAAACTTCTCAGAGCTGTTGGTTTGACTTGCACCCACATGTATATTGATAGAAAAATGTATGGCTAGGTACATTCCGTATTATTGGCAGTTGATAGCTGTGATGCCTAAAATTGGGAGTACCTGAAACAGAGACTGAACAAAGTTAGTGAATAAAGGTATGAATTTATTGAAGGCCTTCGGGTGGTACACCTCTGGTACAGAGCCTTGCCGATGCTAGGCTAGACCAAGATGGACCCCGATCACGAGTTTTCCCCCCCAGACATAGGTTTGGTACATTTTCTTATCAGAAGTTAGTTGTCCAATTACAGTTCCAGGTAATGAGGTAATATTCCCCCATTCACCTCCTCCCAATTCACTTTTGTTTATACTTAGGCATACAAGGATACAAGGATAGTGACCTTGTTTTCCAGGCCTAAGAGGAATGTTTTGTCTAACAAGAATGTGAAGCACATAATACGGAGTTCCGAATTACACCCTAGTACAGTGCAGGGTTAGAAAAATCTAAAAGCTAATCCTTAAGGCATCAGCTGCAGTTTGTTAGATTAGAAAAACTGGACTTCTGTAGGATCAGGCAGTCAGTTTGTGCAAGTCCTCTCTGTAGCATCTTCCAGTTGAATCTTCAAAAGACAAATTAAGATGTAAAACACTTGATAGATCTGAAAGCATATTTTAACTGATTTAGTGTTTGGGTATCACCAGACTTCAGTTTCAAATTACTGTGCTGCATGTAACTTTGTTAGAGAATATTCTTGTTTTAGGAGCTAATTAGGTAACTCAATTTTGTGACTTAACAAAACTTTGCTGTCAGAGAAGCAGCAATAAAACTACTGGACAACAAGTTCCATGGCTGAATTTTTCGTGAATGACAAATACCAACTTGTGTTATCATACCGCTGTTACAGGATATGAGAGTGCTTGGAAGTTAGTAGGACCAGCCATGTAATTAAGCACAAAACCTGGACAAACAACAGCTCGAAAAAAAAAAAAATAGACTTGTCAATTATGTGACTTGAACATATATATGTAATCTTATTTTTCCTAATCTGAATTGAGTCATTAGCCCTCCTTCCTTATAACTTTTGTCATATTGAGAGCCAGTTAAAAGTTAGCTTGAGGTTTGCAAAGGCTCTTGACAGCTTTTAAAATGCATTTTATAGTGGATTATCTTCACATCAAGCATATGCATTTAACAGAGTGGAAATATGTTTTGAGAGAAAGTAAATACTGTTGAGATTTCTGATACCAGTGTTACAGGCCTGTGACCATCAGACCTAATTTCATGCCAGTTTGTGCTGTTATTTTTCTTGATTTCATGTAAGCTATGCAAAATGTGCATGTAGGAACTCCATAGATTTTCACTTTCTTGAGCTGTTGAAGTTGTTTCAAAGGCAGGTGTGTTTTTCCTCACATGTTTTTCTTTTAGTAAAATGTCCATTCTGTAGGTGTTTTCTATATATTACTTCTGATTCAAAAGTAGTAACTAATTAGTAACTAAAATGTTTCTATTTTGATGGGGGCTTTTTTTTGTTTTGTTGGGTTTTTAAAAAATTTTGTGTCTTAACTACAGTTATCAGTATTTGATAAAAAGCTTATTCAAATGTAAGTCGTAGTCCTGTTTGCTTATAATTGTCTGGATTTGGCTATCCAAACATGTATTTCCTTAAGCAGTGAAGTACATAGAAAATTCAGAAATTACTGCATTAGTATACTCAAGGTGAATTTTCTGTCCAAATCTGACAAAAGTCAGAGATACATTTTTCGTTGATGTTGGTTTCAACATTTAGATTAAAGTAAGTTAGAATATTTTTTTTGCAGCAAGAATTGTGGATTTGGAATTGTAAGATTTTGAATTAAATCAGCTCCAATGCAAGGAGGCATTAGTCTGGCTCATTCTTTAAGAAAATAATAATATATACGTTTTGTTTAAATCATTGGGATTTTTATGATTCTTTTATTACCTTACTTAGAGATTGTGTGGGGGGTTTTTTCCCCTCTCTTTGGTGCCCTTAGCTGCATTATTTAAGATGTTTCTTAATATATCAGTTGACTTAATTTTCCCTCTTTCTTCGTCCTAGAACCTTCTGGTATCTTTGTGAAAAGCATTACAAAAGGCAGTGCTGTTGAACATGATGGCAGAATCCATGTGGGAGATCAAATTATAGTTGTAAGTAAACATGGGAAGAAGTGAGATCACCTGTCTGGAAAACTGCTTCTTTAAGTTGGGAAGAAATGCTCATATAGTACTTGTTTAAAATACTTAGGATCAGTGTTGAGATGCTGAGTCCTTTTCTGACAGAGTATCTCATCACATGCTGTCTGATTATGCTAGCTGCACCTAACTTGTATTTCTTTAAAAAAATCTGTATTGTATGTGAGAATATATCATTATATAATATGTTCTCCTTATCAATAGGAGGTTAGTGAGTGTGAAATTTTGGAGTTTGATTCAAGTTGAGCATCTGTTTTCAAAATGATTTTTAAAAGTGTGTCAGTAAAGTTTTAGGTGTTCAGAGAAAGAGGAACATATTTTCATCCGTAAACTGTTAGTTGTGTGGTGGAATTCAGGTCCTGAGTGCAGGGAGTGCATTTTTGTATCTCTCATAAATATCTCCTTGCATTTGTGTGAAGACAGCACTAAGAACAGGTTATGGTTGCTCTCCAAATGTGTCAATGTATTTGTTCGTGGAAGTATATGTGTTTTTTGTAATGATTTATATGCTGAGTAAAAATGGCTAAAATTGATTATTCCAAAGTTTGTTTGCTTCTTCTACTACGGATGCAGAAGGAGAAAATTATTTGAGTGGTCTCCGACAGAAGTATAGTAAACATTTTTTAAATATGGTTTGCTTAAATGTGGAGGAAAAATTAAATAATCCCAGCTGATTTTTCGTTACTTTATACTTAGAAGAGCACCAGAGGTACAAGTTCAGAGAAGGACAACAAATTACTTAGGGTCCAGGGGGATTCATTCCTCATGGAGCAGGAACTAAAATAATGAAGTATGTGTGTTATGGAGATAGGCAGAAACAAATACAGGAGTCAAGGAACATAGTATTCTAAGAAGTATTTCAGAAATTTAAAGCACTGTGGAGTAGATGTAGAAATAATAGGATATTATGGAGTTTACAGGGAGAAGAAATGTGGTGGGTGCTAGGGATAATGGGATGAAATTAAGCAATGCCAAAGTTTTGAGTTTCAGAAAAATCCCCTGAGATAATGAGATAATCAAATAGTTACAAACAGAGCAGGCCAAAATTTTATTTTTTAAAATATCACGTTGATGGACCAGTGATAACATCTGGTTGGTTATGACAGTGTTTTATTACAAAATTGGACTTCGTGGTGTTAATTAGTAGACTTTGCTGTATCTCAGGTTACTTGTCCTCAGAATGACTGCACTCAGTAGTTCTTTCTGCCACAGTGGATCGACATATCTGTCCTCACTCTTCTCTCTCCAGAACTCCTAGCCACAGCTGTGTTGGTTTATTCACCCAGTATTTTCGCCTTGGAGGTAGGGATGGCTGAAGTGGTTGAGCAGACAGACTACACAGTATGCCCTGCATAGCACATGCTGTGTCCTCTCCCACCTTGCCAAGCAGACCTGCCTGGCCGCACTGTGGTGGGCACTTCTCCCCTCTTTACTGTGGTGCTGGTTGTCACCTAGCTGTGGGGTACTCCAGTGGAAGTGCTTAGCATATCCAGTTACGTTAAGTCATACAGGTTTTGTTCTTGCCTCTCCACTTGCTTTTTGCTTAGGTTAACAGATGCTGAGAGCTCACCGTATTATTTTGCCCTGAACTTTTTTTTCCCCTGGGTGAACTGAAAAGGTGCTTGATCCTGCAGGTGGATGGAACGAATCTTCAGGGTTTTACTAACCAGCAAGCAGTTGACGTTTTGCGGCACACAGGACAAACGGTTCGGCTCACTTTGATCAGAAGAGGTCTTAAGCAGGAAAATCGTATTCCACCCCAGGAGGAATTCAGTGCTCCTGTTGAAAAGGACTTACTATTCCAAACAATTGATGGTACCACAACCAAAGGTGATTAAAACTGGCTTTGCTTCAAAGTTGACTTGAAACGTTTTTCTTGTCAATTGCAAAATGGAAATGAAATGGGCTAGGTGCATTCTGGGTAGCTATTACAGATGGCAGAGCTGCTGTACATGAGGGTGGAATTTTGTCAACTATGATTTGATTAATCTTTTAGACATAGTGGTATTATTTGCTACATTTTCAAAGTGAGTGTTGAAAGTTCTGCTCTGCATTGCACTTCTGGCTGAATTGCTTCAAGACTTTGATCCTGCAAATCTTTGAACAGTAAGAAGGCAGCAAATGTTTTATTCGTGCTCAAGAGTGAGAGCTGCATTCAAAAGCAAGCAGCGAAAGACCCTCCTCGATGAGCATAATCAATCTCCTTTCCCTCTTGTGTGTTACAAGCTACAGGTATGAGAGGAGTAGCCCGTATCTAGAGGCTGATAGGATATTGATGATTCGTGTGTAAAATGTTCAGAAGCCAAAGACCAGTATTAATTTTGCTGCTGATGACATGAGATTAGTGAAGCTTTGTCTTACATACTCTGCACGTATTGAAGTATATGTGCCAGATCTTGAAAGTCAGTGTGATTGAACATAGGATATCTGCACAGAGGCTGGATGCACAGAACAGCTACTTGTGTTACAGTTTGATGTCAGTAAAAGTATGTCACAAATAATCGATGGAGGCCTAATCCCCACCTCGCACAAGATTTTCAAAGACCCGGTAGCATGTTATCTGTATGGCATCCTCTCACTCCCACCTTTAACAAGAAGTACAGGTGAAATGTTCAGAATGCTGTTTCTCCAGCCAACAGGTGTTCAAGACATCTGACAGGCAGCAACATACATAACAGACCTTTGTGGTAGGAGAGTTTCTACATAGAAAATGTGTGTCAGGTATGCAGGTCTCTAAGTCTGTAGCATTTTTGTTTTCAGTGTCAACTTTCTGAATTGCACAAAGGAAAAAGAGGAAGGAAAAAGAAAGAAATTAATACAAGAATCCTAAAGAATGTTGTATTTAGATATATTTCCTTTTAGTAATAGAAATGCGGGTACTGATAGTTGTGCTGGAGTTTTTTGTTTTGGTGTGGGGTTTTTTTTCATTGAAAACTCACTGGAGAAGGCGAAGCGTTAACAGAAGACAGTGTCTTTGAAATGTGGTATTTTTTCTGGGCCCCACATGCCAGATTCCATTTGCCAAACACAGGTACTCTGAAGTACAGTGGAAGAGACAGTTGATGCCCCAAAGAAGACCTGTGAGCTTAATGAGTATTACAACACATAAAATAGCTAAACAGCTGAAAAGATTTCTTCTTTTTTTTCAGATAACAATGAAACAGAACAGGGATCTCCACCACTGCCATGCAATGCCAGTGTGGTAAATATTGGAGATGGCATGAAACAACAGGAAACAGGTTCTCAAGGTTTAATATTTTATTCTGTGAAAATGCCCTTCTGTGTGCGTACACAAAGATCGGGTGTTTGTGTGTCCTTCCATCTCCTGTTTGCTGTGTAGCTGAGGTAGAACTAGAAAGTCAATGTGGTCATACATTTAATCATGTACTCTTGATCATGAGTGCTGTAGGAATATGGCTACTGTATGTGTCTGAAAATAATTATATGCCAGAGATGTCACATGAAGCAGTCAGCTTTGGCCACTTGCTCAGCCCTCTCCTAGTCTTGCATATCTGCTCTTTTTAGTCTAGTCTAGAAAAAAACCTTTCTCCTCCGCATTCCCCAGTATGCGCTATCTTTACAGTTGTCTGCGGCTGACCAGCTACAGTTGCAGGACTTCTACCTCTTCTGATAAATTTCCTTTTCACAAATTCTTGAGTTTGCACTAATTTCAGTCTGTTTTCTGTGATAATGTTTGAAATTCAGTCAGTTCTGGCACACTGATATACTCTGAATTTTCCCATACTCTTGCAGAAATTCTTATTTTCTAATGGGTATTTTTTTTCCCTCTTGAGCTCCTAGAACACTCTTCTGCATTTCAGAAGTTGTATGTGGGGATACATTTTTCAGATTCAGACATAACTTGATATGTTTTGTAACATTTTTGTGCTTTGAGAGCAAAAGGGGGGTGTGAAAAGTTCTGCAACTCGTATCTTTTCATAACGCATGCTTTCCCATTTTCTTGTCTAGCCGAAGGAAATTCTTTTTAACGTCTTTCCTTCAGATACTGCTGTGTCTTGGCTTTGAGGAAAGCATTGTCCTATTCCAATGCCATGCAACATCTGGCTTTATACCTGGTAATGTTTCTGAGCAATGACTAGACTTAAAATGCTGTCCGAGGCTCTTAGTCATTTTCTATTCCTATTAAAATTAGTAGGATTCGAGAACTTTGTAATGAAGATTCTTGTCTTTGCCTGTGATGAGCGTTCAGATCTGAAGAGTTTATTTTGATATCTATTGTAGACACAGCCCAGACCATGGGCCTTGGATTTGTAGGATCCTGTTAAACCTGCTATGTTTGCTGGCTGTTGTATCTAAATACTGCTTTTTATTGCTTTCTGGACTAGAGCCTAGACAGTGTGAATGAGGGGAAACTGAGCAGGAAGAAAACATTTCTCTGCTTTTCAAACCTGCAGATAAGCTTTCAATCAAGTTAAGAGTTGCCACAGTTTGCTACCTAGCCTGTCACTGTACTTTTCACTGCTTCATTACTTTTCCCCTTCCTTCTTTCCTTTCCAAGTTCATTGCTCTTCTTTAGCTATTAGAATTTTATGTTGTAGGTGTGCACGTATGTGAGTCTAGCAAAATGAAAAAAAACCCATAAAGGTGAGACTTCTTGCATTCTGTCCCTGACCTTTAGGCCTTACAGTTTCAGAAGTCTTTCACAGTTGTGCTCGTGGTTTCAAAAATAAAAAATCTCCAGACTGTGTTTTTGGACACTCTCTGTAAAATGCAGGGTCTGTCCAAAAGGATCAGTATGCAGTTTACGGTTTTGAGTATTTTGGCCATCCCCCTGAATCAGTCTGATCAGCCCACATGTGATCTGATTAACATTTGTCCAGGACCTGCCTGAAACCTTTTCATTTCCTTTGTGCCTATTATCTTGAAAACTCACAAAAAATTGACTCAACTCTGAGGCTAGTGTAAATATATGTGCTTTCTTCCCAGCCACATACACCAAACTATTTAACTGAACTTCATGTCTTTCAAAATACAGAGTTAGTTTTGCATGGTTGGAATCTTAATACTGTTTTCTGAGTTTTTCCTCTGGTAAACCCAAGCTTGGTGAGACTAAACCTGCGAAGTTTTCAGTCATAGTTGGGAGAGTTCTGACATTGTGTGAATGATTGTGTCACTGTGCATATTTCGTGTACTTCGTCAGTTACAGAATAGACTAGTTTTTTTGTTCTTTGTCACAGTAATCTTAAATATAAATTTTAGATTTGCAGCTAACTACTACAGAAGAAGCAGCTACAAAGATAAAATGGCAGAGGATCATGGGTTCGAATTATGAAATAGTGGTAGGTAAATTTTGTTTACTGTTGTTAAATGCCCTTTCATCTACCCGTCTATTGTGTTGACAACATATGGATTGAAATATGTTTGTCTTGTATCTGTTCCTTCATGTATACTGATGCTTAAAGATTTTTAGCTTTTTATGTATTCTTCATGTATTTGTAGCTTTGTAGACTGTTAATGCATGGTTGTACGTTCTAGTACTTTTCCAGCTCTCTTTCCCACCGCCAAAAAACCCTTATTGATGCATTCTTGAAATTCTGTTTGGTCTCGTTTCTTAGTTTAGCAAGGATGCTTTAGTTTTGCACCATGTATCGTAGACATAAGAGTTAGAAATTCGAGAGGAGGGCTCCGATTGGGCAGAACCCGGGGGGCAGATTACCTAACCAACTGCTCTTCTAATTGGACAATATTTGCTAATTGCCCACTCTTATGAAATTGAACTAATCTAATTCTGAGTGGGAGTTTTCGCCATATTGTGTGCCTGAAAGCTTTCAAGTAAAAGTTGGCTTTTATATTATCATTTTCATGTTGTTTGGGAAGGATTTATGTTCTATTCCAGGCAACATACAAATTACACATATGTTCCTTAGTATGTTGAGATTAATTGTAAGTTTTGAATGCAGATATGTATTTTTCTGTATTTTATCAAAACAATAACAGAGTTGTTAGATTACTGTGCCCATGACTATTGTTTCACTGACTTCTAGCTTCAAGAGGGTAAATGTGTATTAGAGAAGAAAAAGAATATTTAACATGAGCTTCAAAGCTCCCTTCCTTAGCTAGAACTTGATGCTTCATACCCATTCTGCGTACTGAATGGTTGTGTTGAATGAGTAAATGTTGAATGAATAAATGGTTTGATGTTGTGATGTAAATAATACATAGAGCATGTACTGTAGATACAGTTGGAAAGTGTTATCTGAGTTTAGGGGTTACTGCAAATTCGTATGCCATAGATGTGGTGTCTGTGCAAGTATGTATTATTAGATACATTGTTGTCATAAGCAGTCATAAGCACTTGTGTATTGCCAAGTGGCATGTGACTGTGTTTCAGTTTTTACCTGACTGCCCCTATTACACTTGACTGTACTTCTGGTTTCTCACTTCTGGAATTTTGACCTCATCGTATGTAAATTGAAATGGAAAGTAACAGGTCTGGCTGTAAATATGACAAATGTAACCATTTCTTAATCTAATTTCAGGTGGCTGTGGTTAACAAATTTAGTGAAAGCAGTGGGTTAGGGATAAGCCTTGAAGCTACAGCGGGTCATCATTTTATCAGATCTATCTTACCTGAAGGGCCAGTTGGACGAAGTGGCAAGCTGTTCAGTGGAGATGAACTGCTGGAAGTAAGAAAAAGTACTGCTTTATCTTAGTCTGCATTCAGTAAGGTTTTTGAGCAGTAAATTTCTTCCCATAGGTTATGACCATGGGAGTGTAGCATATCTAACTGCATGCCAGTTAGTGGTTGAGAAGTCACTTCATATGTACTTACATATATTTATGTGAATACATATGCTTACATACATTTCTCAGCTGGTAGTTGATTTTTCAGATGCAGCCCAAGGTCTCTGTCATGGTTTAAGCTCAGCTGGCAAGTAAGCACCACGCAGCCACTTGCTCACCCACCCCACTCCCCCCTACTCCAGTGGAATGAGGAGGAGAATCAACAGTAAAACCTGGAAGTTGAGATAATGATGATTTAATAATTGAAACAAAGTAAAATACAATAATAATAGCAAATAATAATAATTATACTAGTAAAAAGGAAAAAAAAACCCATAAGTGATGCACAATCCAGTTGCTCACCACTGCTGACCAATGCCAGACTCCATCCCTGAGCCCTGATCAGCCCACCTTCCATTTAACTCCCCAGTTTATATGCTGGCAGCACGATGCTCTAGGGTGTGGAATACCTCTTTCACCTGTTTGGGTTACGTATCCCAGCTGTGTTCCCTCCCAGCTTTTTTTCTTTTTTGTACCTCCTCATGGCAGAGCATGAGACACCAAAAAGTCCTTGATTTAAGGATAAATACAACTTAGCAGCAGCCAAAACATCAGTGTGTTACCGACATTATTCTCTTACTGAATTCAAAACACAGCACTGCACAGCTACCGAGAATAGATTAACTCTATTCCAGCTGAAACCAAGAAAGTCACCAGAAAGAATATGTAGCAAAAGCATTAAGATTGAATAGGACTATCCCTACACAGTGAAAGGACTAAACACCTAATTATTTTTCTAAATTATTTTCTTAGTGTTAAGATGTGAATTTGGTTTACATGAATGCAAGAAACATGAAGCTACAGGATATGTGATGTTTGTAGGGTTGTGTCATGCAATTTATAAGACTATACTTTCAGTTCAATACATACCTTGGTGCTGAGCACCAAATTGAGTAGAAATTCAGGGTTGAGAGTGTCTATTAGCATGGGGATTTTAATTGGTTTTATTTCACTTTTTTTTAAATGAGGTGGTTAGTGAGTTGGAGTTTTTTGAGGTTTTTTTACTCATTTTGGTTTATTGTACTTATAAGTACTCTGTGTAGTTCTAACCACTGTGTATTCTTTATTTATTGAGGTGAATGAGATCTCTTTGCTTGGAGAAAACCACAAGGATGTGGTCAGTATTCTGAAAGAGCTGCCTATTACGGTGACAATGGTCTGCTGTCGTCCAGTAGCTCCACCCATCACTCAACCAGAAATACTAGAGAGTCTAAGCCTATCTGAGGTTCAGCTCACAGAAAAGGTATTTTGTCTTTAAACAGCCACTGAAAATGACCATTTCCTTGAGAAAAAAACCAGAGGAAGTTCTTCTACAAGATCAGAAATATGTTTTAATATTTAGGAACTGGAACCAGACAAATAGGAAATGGCAAATAATGTTTATCAACCATTTTTTAGGCCATCGGAAGATATGAATCCTCATCACAGGCAAAAATACTCTAGGATGCAGGGCTATCTCTCCAAGTACTGTATTTCTTGTTCTATAGTGAGGTAAAGGGGTATGGCAAGTTGTGTTCTTTAGAATCTGAATATATTTAATCTAGTTTTGAACTTTGCTTTCTGAGTTCGTGTTGTGCAGAACCGTGTCTGCATTCACTGACTGACACTTCTGTCACTCATAAGTGCACAGCTCTGGGCAGTTTGGTGAACTAACCATGTAGGAATGGCCTACAGTATAGTATACAAAACGAGAGCATTTGTATGAAAAGAGAAACAGTGAATTCTGAGTTCTGAGCCAGGCACCAAATTCATCTTATAGTTTCTAAAGTTTTCTCTGAAATCGAGTGAAGAACAGACTGAAGAACAGTCCATGTGTGTACGTGTGTGTTTGGTTTTACTTTTATTAAATATTCTGACTATTGTCAGTATGATTACATTTATTGAAGGCATATTTTAGACATACCATTTAATAACATATATTTCCTGTATATTTGAATGCATATACTAATAAAGTTTTTTGAAGTTTTTCATTTGACAGAAATTCCATTTTGTAAATATTTTTCTATTGAGTAGTTTCATATACTTGCAACATAGCGATTTTAAAGGATATTTGAATTCTGTACTAGGTTTATCAGAGTTTGTTAAATCTGCTGAATGCTTGCACTTCCTCTGTGCTTAGAGGAAACATCACATAGTTTTTATCCTGGTTTTTGTAAACAGAGTTTTTTCTGCAGATACACAATTGTTTACATTTTATTGGTGGATGTTTACCGTTTTTCTCAGGGTCACATAGAACTTGGATTCATTGGCTCCTCAGACACTGAGGGAGCAGCTTTGGAAACAACCGATGAGGGTCAGAGTATGGAAGAGGTGCAAAGCTCGTCTTTGGCAATGTGGGAAACAGAAGTACAGGACATTGAGCTGGAGAAAGGGAGTATGGGGCTTGGATTTAGCATATTGGACTATCAGGTAACTTCTGCAATTCTTTGAATAGAGGACAAAGTACTCTGTGTTGTTTGAACCTTGCAGTACGTTCTAGGTATTTTAAGGGTAAACATTCATGGAAACCAAGCAATAGAGCAGAACTAATCGCTGCTGGTAGGCATTCCACTGATTATATTACATATTCCTCTTATTGTATTAAGACTACAGGTTCTAATGATGATGGTAATGCTGGCCCAGAAAAACAGATAATCCACTGTATACTAGGGTCTGCAGAAAGGTACCTACTAGTGACCCAGAGACCATGAATGATGTAGCCAGCATGTTTAGACATTTAGCCATGTATTTTGCACCTGCAGTGAGGTGTTTAGGGCAAGATCCAATAAAGGACTTAGCTACTTAAAGCAGGATTTACTAAAATCCAGAACCGTAATTCTGAAATCCCTTGCTTAGCGGCTGTCTGTCCAGGACATGCTTAAATACCCCCATTCATTTTGTGTTTGACTTCAGAATTCCTGGATATCTAAGCTATGTTTCTTGGTGTGTCCCAATGAACAGCTCAGTGCCTGTCTCTTGCCTTCACTTGGTCAGGATCCCAGAACAAATATTCCTCCTGTTCCCAGTTCTCCATGGATAATTTTTAATCGGACCTCAAGTAGTTTCTCCCTGTAGTCAATAGTAGGCTTTTGCTGAGCTGTTTTGTGGTGCTGCAGGATCTGGTGTTTTCCCAGGTCTCTGCCACATCTTGTCCCTCGGAGTATATGCATTTACATTTGGAGATTGCTTCCAGATGGAAATTATGTCCACGAGGCACTCCTTAGAATGAATCTATGCCTTTGATTTTGGATTTGCACACTGAAAAGGTGAAGAGCAGTGTAGTGTAATAATGTGAAGGATAAAGACATAGTCAAGTGTCTGTGTTATGAAGCAATGACTACTCTTTATTGTGTTACTCATGATGCTCTGTAGTATGACATTACAGATGAGTAGTTGTAGTCCATGTTAGCACACAGCAGAACATATTTTTGCTTCAGCCTCTTCTGAGCATTAACACAAATGGTGGGTGTTTATGTGGTTGATGACTGAATTTTGTTTATGAATAATAGTACTAAAGGTTTGTGGGAAGTGCTTTAAATTGGTTAATATATTTGCACATGTGAGTTAGTCTTACAGCTTTAGTCAGCTTTCTGAAACTTAGCTTTTTTGATGTTTTAATATTTGTGTCTGTTCTCTCCTTTGACATGCAGTAAAAGATTTCAATTTGTCACTGAAATTTTTGCTTTCTCATAAGACTGTGAACAATAAATTTACAGTGAGATTTATATTTGTATTTTGCTGTTTCCATCAAATTTTCAGTCAATTTTCAATGAACAGTGACTAAAGGAGAATTATGTTCTTACTAATACGTTCCTCATGTTTTATGCAATGACAGACCTGTAGGACAGTCTACATAATTTCTTACCCTGAGGAAGACTATCACGTAGACTAGAGAGGCTTTTTTTTTTTTTTCCCAAATATGTGTCATGCAATGCCATCTAAAGTGACAGTCTAAGTATTTGTTGTTAAAATAGCGAGGAAGATGTCAGTGCTCAGTCTCAAGCACTATCTCCAGCAATGCTAGTTGTTCCTCTTGTGAAGTGTCATATTGCTCATGACATTCTTTTTACTGCATTAACTTCAATGAAGTGTTAAGGGTCTTCTTGATGTCCCTCCCTCCCTCCATCAACACTTCACACCAGCTTTCAGCAGTCTCCCTATTCCTGTGGTTTTTGCATGTTGCCTTGATAGTGTCCATCCTTTCAGATGTACATCTTGACATAAAAACTTGTTACAACTGTGTGCTGGTTTGTAGATGTTTGCTTTTCTCTTACTTTTGCTGTCAGTAAAGCTGTTACATGATTACATTTTTTGATTTTTTCTTTTTCTGCTCATGCACTCAAGTGAACTGCGTGTTGGAAGTATTAATGCAATGTTCCTGCTGAATGTAGTTCTGTAAGAATTCACACAAATGTTGTGCACATGTAATAATGGTTGGAGCAGAATCATAACATTCCTAGTCACTATTACTTGATGCTACCATTTTTAATAAAAATCAGTATATTGGAGGATGGTCACTTAAAAGCAGTTTCCTTCTTTGAAAGCAAACACCACTTTGTTTTGTCTTGTTGATTAGAGTCCTGTGTTGGTATGTTCCTCTCTCACGTGTGTCATTGGGCAAGAACTTGCCTCTTAAAAAGTACTTTCTCAATTGAACAAGATCTGGTGCCATGAAGTATGACAGTTGTTGAAAATAAGTCCTCTGTTCCACTAGAGTGCACGTGTTAAATTTCCCCCAGTCTGCATTGCCCACGTGTCCTCAAACCACTGAGTGTAAGGGAGGATGGAGTTTGCGACACTGTCATTGCAGTAGGAAGTATTCAAATTCCTGATGTATATGGACAGCTCTGCAATTTAGTAGTACTTTATACTGGAGATACATGACAGGACATCACCTAGAAAGGAGTAATAATTTTCACATTTAAGAATTAAAAATAAGTTGAGATCTAAATGTATGGACAGTACAGACAGGAGGGTTTGTTCCTATGGAGGGTTCATCTGGAAGAGATCAACAACTTTTTAGTAACCCAACTCTGTTGTGTTGGTAGAAGCTCATGAATAAAAATTCACCTCTCAAGACATAAAAGAGTAAATAAAAAGAAATGTTTTTCTTCCCTTCATTTAGGATCCTGTTGATCCAGCAAACACTGTAATTGTGATTCGCTCATTAGTTCCTGGGGGTGTGGCTGAGCAAGATGGCAGACTTCTTCCTGGAGATCGGCTTATGTTTGTCAACAATATCAACTTGGAAAATGGCAGCCTGGAGGAGGCAGTGCAAGCACTGAAAGGAGCTCCAACAGGAACAGTTAAAATAGGAGTTGCCAAACCACTGCCTGTAAGGATTTGGGAATTCAGTGGGTACTTTTCATGTCGTTCAGGCTGGTACATGCTGATCCTGACTTTTCCATACATTTTGTGTGGTTTGGGGTACAGCTAGATGGCCGAATTATTGCTTTGCATGTAAGAGTGGCCTGGGTAATATATGACTGGTGTAGTGGTTGCAGGACCTGGCATGCCTGTCTTGCAGCTGAGGAAACAGCAATGCATCGTGGAACTAGCAGAGTCTTTCAGGGCTGAAAGCTGCCAGGCATAATTCTGTACACAGTACACTTTACATGGTTCTCTGAATGTATGAGATGGTGACAGGAAGTTGTTGTTATCTGATTTGGCTAGAATTTACCTATTCCTTTGTTTTGCAAGGTATAGTATTGTTATGCCCTAGCCTGCTCAGGAAGGTTCTTTGATTTATTCTGGGTGGTGCATAGGAGAAATGACAAAATTTTCAAGAGGTTCGATAACAAACTTTTACTTGCAAAATTTAGAACACTAAGGTAGAATAAGGTAATTGGCAAATTTTAAAATGTTGGAATTTTTGTTAGAAATGCAACAACATAAAAACATAAAAATAACACCTTAGAAAATGTATAAGGGAAAAGAAAGAAAAGGAGAGGATAAGGGTAGAAAGGTATGTAGTCACCACCCATGGATCCAGTGATGAGACTTGATTGCTGCAATTTTGATGCCTGTTGTTCAAAGTGATGGTCACGGTGTTGATCCGGAAACCCATGAAACACAAAGTTCAGTGGGTTAATATACACTCAGGCTACATGGGAATGCCCTTGGCATGGAGAGTTTTACACTGTCTCATGTAACATTGTGGATCACGAGGCACTTCTGGAGCCTTTGATGGTTTATGACACCTAAGATGTTACAGCTGCCTCTCAGGTCAGCATAGTTGAGCCAATTATAGCCCATGAGAAAGCATGATTACCTTCAGGCTGCGTGTGAATGTCTCGATACTACTCCAGAGGGCAGTTTTCATGCCTGAGCCACTTGTATAAGGACATGGACATGATAAAAAGCACTATCGCACCTTGCAGGACCTGTGTTTTACCAGCCTCTTATCTGGCGCAAAACCCAGCTTGTAGCCTCCTGGTGGTGGGTGTGCACCACCTCTGCATTTCTTTGTGCATGGTCAGCAGAGCACTGCTGCTTTTGCAAATGTTTGAGTCATTAACCATAAACATTCCAGTCTCTCACAAGTGTATATGCAGTCCTTCTATTTAGACTGCACACTTTGTTTATGTAATAGTGTGTAGTCTTCAGTTTGTGTACATCTAAATGGTTATTTCGTGCTTGATTTTAGAAGATAGTCTGTAACAATTTGAAAAAGAAGATTGAAGGAAACATGGTGTCTGAGATAGTGTACCAGTAAGAATGCTAGAGAACTAGCATCCCTGATGTTTTAAATTCAAATCAGTAGAATGGCACTAGCATACATACAGGGAAGATACCTTTCTCTGTATTAGTAAGCCCAAGTGTAGTTTTAGGGGTTCATTTTTGCTTTTCATTAATCGATAATCTTGTAATCCTTGTGGATGTAGATACCAAATTTTCATTCTTAGTAGATCTTTGTGGAGAGAGTGGGAGGGAATGGCTATTGTTTAAGTTCCCAGAAACTTTGCTTTTCGCAGTAAGAGGATACTTTTTAACTTGCTCTGTTAAATTAATTTTTTTTTTATTGGAGACTCCATATTAATTACAATCAAAAATTTGATACTCTAGAACATGTCACTGAAAGAGAAAATGTATGGGGGTTTTGTTTCTGTTCCCAAAAGTTGTAAATGTTTGGCATTTGCACTTCAATATTTAATGTATTATGCTTGCCAAGTAACTAAACACTGCAAATAATCACTGCTTTTTTTGCACCGGCTATCAAATTATGTTGGAAAAAGCTATTGGTTTATAGTCAGAATTATGTTTTGACTTCCAGAGGCTGTTCCACTTGGCAGATACAATCGTAAAACACAGAGTGGATGAAGTATTCCTGCCTGGAAACAAGATTGCTCTATGGCTAGCAAGATCATAAAGACCTCTGCTGTTAGACTCTTTCTCTGTTGGCAGCTGTGTTGGCAGTTTTATTATATCTTTATTAAGAGCAGAAATTGAAAATGAGCTTAGTCTAAGTTGTGGGCTCTGGTATACCTGGATAGGCCTTTTTCGTTACTTAGGGTGGCAGAATGAGGTATGAAGCTGAATCAATTCAGGTAAATCTGAAAAAAAGAAATTGGCTCTTTACCTACCCAGTACTGTGACTGATTGAAATGAATTCTTTGCTGCATTTGGAATCCATTTGCCTTTCTAAACAGCCCCCTGCCCCCCTCACGGAACGCACTCTGCACCTCCTGTGTCCAGGCCACTCATCCAACTCAGAGCTTCGTTCTTTCTGCAGCTTTCACCTGAGGAGGGCTATGTCTCTGCTAAGGAAGATTGCTTTTTCTACACTGCCCAGTCACTTGAGAAAGAGGGGCCAGCTGATGCAGCCCTCTTCCATGCTGAGCTGGCTCTGGTTAGTGGCCCAACTTACCAAAGATTTCTTCAGTCTTTGCATTTTGTAATAAAGCAGTTGCCTTGTCACTGTCCATGCTTATTTTTTAGTGTTTGATGTCTCCACATTACACATCCACCGTAGATGGGATGGATCCTGACATTCTCGAAACTGGCATCTGGAGACTTCGGCTTTTTGCATGAGTTGTGAATCTGGCCTATGATATGTTAATTGCTGGAGAAAAAAAGCGTATTTTGCTGATGTTTTCAAAAGTGCATGGCTATCCACTTGTCCTTGCATGCACTGAACATCCCTTTGGAAATCTCACCTTGTATAGAGAAATGTTCATGTACTTATTTTTCTGTGTATCATAATGCATCACTTCTCTGTCTTGAAAAGTTTGATACTCCCTTTTTGCATGTAATCCAGCCTTACAAGGAATGCTGTCTGTCTTCAAAAGCTGCAAATACTTCCTCCTAATAATATTCTTCAGCCTTCAACATCAATCAGTGATTATGAGATTTGCAAGGTCAAAAGGTGTTCACTTGTACAAACAATGCGGCTTACCTGAGCATTCAGTGCCTTACATAGCCCAGAAGTTACTAATAAGAACTCAGATTAAAAAGACACAGGAAATAGGATACTACAAAAAAGCAACAAATCCCCCAACCCCTCCTCCTGCAAAATAAAAAAAAGCAACCCAGAATACTCGTATATATATGTATTCCAAGTGTGTATTCTCAGGGTTATTTGTACTCATCTGGGTCTGATGTTGAAGTTACTAGGCCCTCATGTTGTGGGGACTTGAACAGGGAAGCAGTTTCTACTAAACACCTGAACTTAGTTCATTAGGGGAAAACTCAAAACCAAACAAAAACCTGAAATGTATCCTGTCAAGGTGAAAATCTCTGCTTTACTGCTTCCAGTAGGTTTATTGTTTTTTCAGGTTTGCAGATGACAAACTAGTTTAATAACTTGCCTTTGAACAAGACTGCATGTTTTTTTAATTCTGCATTTACCTTTGTATAGTAGTTAGATAATAGTATTTGTCTTCCTCCATTCATTGAGAAGTATGAGTTTTATATTTTAACTGACCTTTAATTAAAGATGTGTTGAAACAATGAGATTAAAACTATTTAAAAAATTTGACTTCAATCTGTGGTTCATATTAAAAAAATTAACTTGGGAAAAAAACAATGAAAATACATGACATAATCATAAAGTTGTCAGTCAGCTCTGTCAGTTGTCTAATTAAATGTGCAAAATATGAAACTAAATGTGCGGTCACCCAGCTGAAGATATGTTTGCAGAGTGCACGTATGAGATACTGTTTTTCATAGAGAGATCTGTATTCAGATTCTACAGATCTGTCCTGAGTTTGCACAATACTTTTTTTAGGACACAGCCTTGGTAACATGAATATGCATTTTCCAGAAGATAAGTGGAGAGTAAGTTACAGTGAAGGAGCAGTTGGAATTAGTTTTTAAGTCTTCAGGCTTGAAATAATAAAAAAATGAATCGTTTTTACCCTGAAAAGGAATCTATATGTTGAATCACTGCAGATTGTTGCTATAATGAATTCATAATATGATTAACCACAGGGGCTGAAAAACAAGTTAAGTCCCATCTCTGCAGATGGGTGCACTGGTCTGCTTCGTACAAGTTTATTATATGGTCATGGCTCTAAACCCAGTGATATTTTTGTTAGCATAAACTACATTCTTGAGCTCTGCCAGAGGAGATGAAATAATAGTCAATTTGTAGTATATGAAGCACCATAAATTAGGGTTTTTAGGACTTAATTTTATTGTAGTATTTGAAAGTATATGAGCCTGGTAAAAAATTATTTTTCATTACAAAAAGAAAGGCAAAAATACTACCCAAGTGCATGTCTGAATCTATTTAAAAAATTTTGTTTCCCGTGTAAGAGAGAAAAAAATGTAGAAATGTCTGTAGTAATCTTGTTGTCAAAAGTAAAATAGTTTAAAAATTATTCAAGAACAGTGCAATAATTTTTTCATATAAATGTAGTGTAAATCACTGCAGTTTCCAGATGATTATCTTTAAAAGCGTATAAAAATAATTCAGCCTAAGAAGTTGAATCAAGGGAACATTCTTGACAAGTGGCACCAAGTGAAGCTCATTATTTTTTCCATGCTAATTTTTGTAAAAGAAAATTAAAAAAAAAAAGAAAAAAGAAGCCCTAAGGAAATCAAAATATTGACACCAAGGAGTACAGCAGAAGTCTCCCAACACTTTGTACTTCTATTAATAGGCGTGAGCCTGCCTCTGCCCCGCACCTTATTCTAGTTCAGACTTTTGCTTTCCTTCAGATATTCTTTGCAACCTTTGAAGATGTAGTAACACAGATTGTTACTGGAAGCAGAAAATTTTCCTACTGTGCTGTGCATATGTAATTTCACTGTAAAACACAGAATGAAAAAAAAAAAGAAAAGAGTCAGTCAGTATGTAGTGGCTGATGTGCATGTGTTTGGGGCTTATGTGGTGTGATGGTAACAGCCTGGCTGATTGAATTGCTTTTGTTGTTAGGTGGACTCTGGCGAGGCAGATCTAGCGGATGAGTCCACCTTTGAATCACAGTATTCTCTGGAGAGAGACATCTTCCAGGATTCAGTGACAACTCTGCATGACAGTGCCTGTAGTGGTGAGGTGAACGACAGCTTCTCTCTTCCATTATCAACTCCAAAGGTAAAAAGGACGATGGTTTTATTGATGACAAACTTTGATTGTAAGTGTGAGCAGGCTGTAGTATTAGATGTAAATGTTTTATGTCGTCCTGGTTCAAAATGCTCTATTTGCTACCAGATTAAAATTTTGTTTAGAGTAGTGCCAATGTCTTGCAGATGTCTTTGTTGAAGAGACAGGCAGATAGAAGGCTGAAAGCTTGGATTTTTGCTAGATAAAGCATGATTTAGCCATATAAAGTATTGTGAGGTTTTTTTGTAGTATTAAATCTGTGGTGAGCAGTCTGCTAGAAAAATATAGTTATCATTCAAAGCATAGTAAAGAGTAGTAACACAAAATGACTGTGTTGTTCTGTGGTATTTTAGGATGAAAAGCAAAAGTAGTTTCATCTAAATTTTGCTCTTATGCTTTGTAGTTAGTATGTTTCTGTGGTTTTGAATGAAATTTTCATAATGATGCTGTAATTAAAAGTAAATATGTATATCAAAACTCTGATTGCTAATAATTTAAAACAATAAATGAAGATTTATTTAAGAGTATTACAAAGGTCAGTAGTTTTTTTTGATCCTGGTCACATACCCATAATGACCTGACTGTGTTTTGTTTCTCTCCATGGTTTTACGTGGTTTTTTTTCTTTTCAATCTTTAGTTTTCTTTCACTAACCCAGAGCCTTCCAATTTCATTCTCCTAGCAGTCATCTCTGAAAGCCACTTTGTAGGGATTTCTTCCTGGGCTTGCAGTCTGTGGTCGTGAATAGAGTAGCTGCTGCTTTTTCTGCCACACCTGAGCTGCAGTAACTCCTGTTAGCCATTCTGGAATATGTTTAGCCTGTATGAGGTGCTGGTAGGAAAGCTAGATTCATCTTCTAATGGTTTTTCCTAATCCACAGAAGAGCACATTTCTGCTGTGCTAGTGGGACAGATTGCATTGTTTAACTCTATAATTGTTACATAAATGGATTATGCATTTTACATGCTTAGGAGCATTTTGTGAGATAGACACTGGATTTACATTATATATAACGCTGAGGATCTGTAAAGTCTTCAGTTATTTTCGGCATTGACTTAAAGATGGCTTTGTTTTACATGTTTTTTTAAAATATTATGGTCCTGACTTGTCAGTGCTCATCTCTCTGCCACCAGTATGGAGTATTAAGTTCTCACAAAGTAACATACTTGTAGTTCACAAAAAAAACATGGTGGGATAATCTGTTCATTCATGAAGACTTTTGAAGCAAGTGAAATGCATTAAAAATTAAAACAATACTCTTTGATGCTATGAGGAATACAGAGGGATTTCAGTTATTTCGGGATGCAGGGCAGTTGACAGGTTCTGAGTGTCACTTTTCTGTTACATTTAAAATAGGTGATGAAAAACATACTTAAAGTAATGCAAATGCTGTAGTGAGGCCACATGTTGCTATAGTTACAAATTTCTGGAATTCTTCTTGTCTCAAAAAATTACAGCTTTGGTTTTTCTTTAAGTGAAACAAAAATAAAAATGAGCAAATGCTGCAACTCTTAATATGTATATATGGCATATGAAATAAATGTTGAGTGTAATCTGATGCTTGTTTTCACTGATCTGGAAATTAATACAAAATAGACTTAAAAGTAGATGTCCCAGCTGTATTTGAAGCCTTATGAAATAATTTAAATAGATTATAGTATTGATGTTGTGTTCTCAAAAAGGTAGGAAATTATGTCATTGATTATATCATGCAGATTAGTTGTATTTAGGCTTTGCTCAATTATCTTCTCAGCTGTTACTTAAACCACTTATTTACTGGTAAACCTTTTTTGATTCCTGTCTGGGGACAGAGCAAGCATGTATGCACTTCACGAAAGTTGACAAAAGCTAATTCTAAGGCTCTTGAGACAAAATGTTGCAAAAGATCCCCAAATCCTGAGAAGCATGTTTTCCCAGCTCTTTCTAAAAGTAGTAGAACAATTAATAGGACCAGTGGATAACAACTAAGACAGATAGAGGTAGTTGGTTTTGACTACTTTTATTGCATTTCAGAGAAAAATCCGTAATATTGATACCGAGTCTTTAAGTCCAACTTCTAAGTCCTTGATATATCTTTTTAATATCTAATGGCCTGTATGTTTTAAAAATAATTTACTTTAAAAGCTCAACTAGAGAATATTTGAAGGAGTTTTTTTCAGAATGTTGTGGTTATTGAAATCCCTTGAATCATTTCAAAGGCAGGGCCTCAGAATCTTGAAAAGCTGAACAAATGTGCAGAGAACTTAATCCTAGTACTGTAGCCATAATTGATAGATTTGCAATAAGTACCAACTGCTAAGCTTCCGTAATTACATCATTGTATTTCATATTTGTCACACTTCAAATCCCCCATATTCACTTTTTGCTGAGGTTTGACCAAGTTTTTACTTGTCATTCTTTACGGGGAAGGGAAATCCAAATCTGTTTCTGCTCAGTTAAATGAATGATTAGATTGCATTCTTATTGTCTGAGCTGCTTGAAATTCCTCTTCGCTTGCTAAGTGTGTTGAAAGTAAAGACATTGGTCTGGCAAAGTTCTTTCACTTGAGAAAAACAATTGGATGCTTTAATTTTACTTACAGGAGTTACGTCTGTTTTGAAAATGTGTAAATGGATGTTACTTTGGTGAAGTTAGTGGAAAGTTATTGAAGAGTACTAAGTTAGAATTTGGCCTTCAAGAGTAACTTATTTTTGCTGATTTCTGGTATTATAAAGCAGAAGAAATTGTCTAAGAAATCAGATTCACTTTATAGTAGAATGAATCCCTGTAGGGAACTACAGATGTGGTTGATCTTACTGATCTTAGAGCAGTATGTTTAAATTCTGTGAGATTAGTTTTTATATAAGGGTTTAGCATCAAATGTGGTTTTGAATTATACTACAAATGAATGGTGATTGTTCATTGTCTCCTGTGTTGAACAGTCTGTTGGAGAGGAGTGCTCAAATGCTGCAGCTGATTTCCATGTATCTGAGAAAAATCTGTACAACATGGATCTGAATCAAAGACTGAGAGATGAAAAGTCTGTAGTGGACAGTAGCCTGGAAACTGCAAGTGATTTTACTAAAAGAGATCTTCTGACTCTGGATGTTTCGGATATCAACCAAAGTGAAAGTGGAAACCCAGCAACATGGACTGGATCTGAGACATCATCAGAAATTCCACTAAATACAAGCCTTGCTACTACCACGGAGCTTAATCCCAATGGAAAAGTAAAGTTACTTGCTATTATTATTTTTTTTAATAATAATAATTTAAAAACATACAGAAAGGCCATATGAGACCAAAGAATTTTCTACAGAAATTGTCACTGGCCGAGAGCCATGTATAGTTCTTTGACTATTGATGTCCCTCAGATGTGTTAGCTCACATCAAAACTTTGGGATTTAGACCTTCAAAACGGGACATCATTTATGGCATCAAGACAGTATTTTCTCAGAGGCTGTCAGTACAGGGATACATAGAAGTCTTCTCAGGCCTCACATGATTAGATACTGCTGGACCACTGTGTACCCACTGAGCAGGACAGGGAGACTTTCTTAGCCCCTGTTAATCTTCACAGGGGCAAGACTGCAAGTAGGAGGCGCACAGCTGGAATCAGACCTAGGAAACTATGGAGGAGTGGTGTGAATATCTTGCATCATGGTGTTCTTGCAAGCCTGCAAGCTTGCACAGCTCACACACTGACCTGTGATGCTACAGTGTGTAAACATAATCTTCCTTTCTATGACAGTCACTGTGACATATGTTTCTTATTTATTCTGTTCGGTGATAATTATTAAGAAATGCTTAAAAGAGTTGCAATTTCTTACAAGATTTATTACTTTAGTACTGGCAGTTTATGAGACATATGTGGTGAATGAATCTGAAGCCCTTGAATTCATCCTACTAATCTTGATGTCCCTAAATTAAAAGCGTACTTTGTGATAGATTTGGTATGTTGCCTGAATGAAAACAGAAATCAAATTGTTGGTTTGATCTTTGAGGAACTGGCGTTTCCAATGTCTGTATAAGGAATCTGACTTAATTATGCACATAGCTTTTGTGTAAGGTTAGTTGAGATCAGTGGGACCAATCATATTTTTATCTTGGTATTCTGAACGGGTGTTATTTTCCATTATGTTAGGATCAGTTGCTTTTAATCGAAAAGGCGTGCCCACTGTCTTTGGAGGGAAGTTCCACAACCCCAAATTCAGACAGAAACATGTATGAGAAGACTATCACTATAGCAAAAGGCAATTCAAGCCTAGGTAAGTTAGCTAAAATTTTTTGTAACCTTTTCAAGACTATGGCTTTTGGTTTTCCTTCTATGTTTCCTGGTTTATTAGCAATAACTAACTATTTTCCATTTAGTGGGGACTTTTTGCAGGGATATTCATTTTTTGCTGCTCTTGCCCTGTTTGACTGTGATGGCACTGGATCCATTTCCTGTTACTGTGAACAAAAAAGTGAAATGTCTAGTCTCACTGAGAATTTATTTTCCCATAAAGGAGTTTAATCTTTCCTAAGTGTTAACAGAACAATTTTAATACTTTTTTTTCCCAATGTCTGTACTAATATAGTGGTAAAACAAGATACAAACAAGATACATTTCAAATGTCTGTAAGCACTAAATGATCTTGCTTCCTAAGGATGGTCAAAAGGGTGAAAATAAGCTGGTTTTTTCCTTGCCTCAAATTTGTACTTGTATCCAAAGTGCCTAAATGTTTCTAAAAATCGTATCATTGATAAATTTAATAGGTAATATTTTTGGCTCAATGATATTATCATTTTGTAGTGAAGTTCAGAGTTTTGAACTATCTGCAATCTGCAGCTTCTTGAGCATACTGACTAGAGGCACATTTTGGAGTCAGCACACACAACAGATGATAATGTTTCTCATCCTTTCCTGATCTCTGTTGTGAGCCTGGGCAGTGTGAGAGGGAGAACAGGAATAGCACCCTCTCAGGGCCTGCATGGGAGAGGCAGTGATGCGTCCCTCCCATTCATGGCTGGTATGTTCATTTGCTTTGGTTTAGGTTCCTAGTGCTGTTTCTTCCAGCCAACGGCTTATCCTTGAAGACTCTCTGGGATTGTTAGGGCAGGACTTTGTGTGGGTGCTGGCTGTTAGCAGTAATTCCTCAAATGCTTTAAAATGGGCTGTCCACAGAACCAGATGTGTATAAACAATCCTGAGTCAGGACTTTCTTGCTGTGCAGAGGCGGGTGTTGGTTTTTTGCAGCTGTGATGCTGTACTTCAGTGGGCACTTTGATATGGAATAAATTGTCTTCTGATGACTGAATGCTCTGTCTGCTGCATATCACCTTCATGATACAGCCAACCTTCAGAATGGATTGGGAACTGATTGGGTTTAAAACCAGGGTATCCTAAATAGAAAGGTGTAGAAAAGGCTCATGTGGGTATAAGGTTTACCTTTCATTGGCATGAGGTGCTCGGTTAACTACTACTTTTACTGGCATCATTGCCAGGCTGTATGATGTGCAGATCACAGTGCTTTTCCACGCATTTGAATTTTGTATAAAAAAGTTTTATTTGCAATAAACTCTTAATTCAGTGGAACAAATTTTCATTTATGTGTATGAGTATTTTAAGTGCAGTGAACATATAAAACAAATTTCATGTCAAGTGTAATACATCGTGAAAATACAAACTTGGGGCAGGGTGCATATTGGAAGACATTATATGCATGAGAAGTAAAACTGGTCTTTGATATGTAGAAAATATGAATGTGAATATCACTTTCTTCTGGCTTTTGACTGTAGTCTTTTTCTTCCCAGTCTGAGTGTGCTGTGGCCTGGGAAGCAGCCTGGGCCCAGTGACCAATTTACATACCCAGCTGTACTGCTTTTGCCTTTCATTTTTTAAAAAGGGAGCTAAATCAAGAACTATGAGTGATGTTCATAGCTGCAGCTGCATCAATTGTTTCACTTGAGAACTGGCACTTCTTTTTTCCTTTGAAATGGTATCACCCATAGTTTGCAGCAGCTCCTCAAATTGAGCCACAGCTGGAGCTCTAACATTTTGACTGTGATTTTTTAAAAAGATATGAAAACAACACCCAAGTACAGAAGAAGATCTGAAATGCCATTGTCCTGTGCAAATCATTTGGCAACTTTACAGTGGCATTTGCATTTTTAACCTGAAACTGTAGGTGTCCAAAGTGTGACATCAGCTTTGCAGATCTGTAAGGATGATGTCAGCATAGAAACAGGAGAAGGGGGTATGTGTATGTGTGATGTTTTTCTAAAGTACTACTACACTACCTTCAGTAATGTTTGTTACTGTCTTAACCAAGCAGCAAGCTAGGTTCAGGATTTCAAGCCACATTTCAGAAAAATAACAAGTTTGGCAGTATTAAGGTAGTGGAAGTCCACTGGGTGTACTTCAAGAGTCCTGGCCCTGTAGCTACCTTTCCACTGCCATAGTGAAGAACAGTTTTTCTTGAAACTGTTACCAGCGTTTGTTTCATGAGCACCAACTGCCCTGAAAATAATAGTGACAACTCATGCGTGTAAGAACAGTCACAAAGACACATGAAGCCCAGCACCAGTCAGTCCCTATGGGTTCCCCATGCGGAGGAGGAGCCAGAGCGTATCTGTGTCATTTCTCATTAGTGAAAAGAAAGTGTAATTAAAAGGTGTATAAATATTGAGAAGTAGTGTCCTGCTGTGCCACAGGTAGGATAGTGTTGTAACTCAAATAGTGGACTGTATCCATTAGCAATAGACAGACTTTCACAGAAGTCAGGACGCTCTTCTGAGTCTAAGCTGTGGCCTGCCTAGGAGAGTGGGAAGGCAGCCACCATCTTAGTGGGATCTGATTCAGGCTTTCTGTTGAAAATAAGTTTGTATTTGTATTCGACCTGTTAATTACCTGTTTAATCATTTCGCCTTCTTTCCAAAGAGAATTGTCATAAATGAGACAGAAATGTGTATAAACTCAGTGAACCATCAGAAGAGTGGTGGATTTGACTGGTTTTTAAATAATTTCCTTGTGTTTCTTATTTCTTGTTTAAATTTTCCACTGTCTTAATTTTTTTTGTAATGAGCTGAATATGTGAAATGACAACCAGGTAAAGTTACTGTGATTGTGATTTTTAACTGCTGTATTCAAGAGGGAGAGTAAGGGCAACATTTATAGTCTTGCTGATATTGGCAGATCGGCTGACTGACTTTCACATTACTTGTGCCCCAGGTTACGTTTCTTTATCATGGCACCCAGATCTATGGCTCGAAGACATTAACTGTTTCTTGTATTTTCACTATAGGGATGACAGTAAGTTCCAATAAAGATGGTTTGGGAATGATAGTTCGCAGCGTCATCCATGGAGGCTCAATAAGTCGTGATGGACGGATTGGTGTGGGGGACTGCATCCTGTCCATTAATGAAGAGTCAACCATTAACTTAACCAATGCACAAGCCCGGGCTATGCTGAGACGACATTCACTCATTGGGCCAGATATAAAGTAGGTAAACCTAGATGATGAATTATAGTAGGAAAAACTCATAATCAAAATTTGTTTATTTCTGCAGGTACTTTAAATGAAAATTTTGTTTGTTATTACACATTAATTTACCTTGAAGTTGCAGCTTCAGATGGATAATTCACCTTCAGATTACATTTCCATGGATTTCAAAGATAAAATCGCTTGTGTGAGAGGTTTCAGATGTTCTTAGAAATTATTGTCATGAGTTTCATCATCGTTACTGCCCTGCCTAGTTTTATTGAAAGAACGGCGTTAGTCAGAATTTTGCATTCGTAGTGTGACTCTTCTAAAGAAAGGAACGGTTTTCTCAAGATATTTGTGGTTCTTGAGGGTGGACTGTCCTGGACATTGCACAAGTGATTTCATTTGATCTTTCTAATGGGTTTCAGTTTTGGCTGCTAGGTGGAAAGTATGACATATGACGTTAATGCAGAAAAGTAGTGCTTAAAACATTTCAGTACATCGGTGACAAACAGTAGAATCACTTTGTTTGTGTAGCCACTTCCAATTTTTTATTAGTACATATGAATGAGCTGTTGCTCTTGTGCATAACTATCTGCTCTTGGGAGTAGTACTTCCAGTAATTAATACAAGTTTTGAGAAATCCACTTGATGAGAAAATTTATTCTTCATAAGTTCACACAATTTACAGAATTTTAACTCTGCCTTAAAGTACAATTCTTTCTAGCTGTTGTGGTTGTGGAATTAACTTTGCCCACATGCACCACCTAGAAATGAGGTTGTTCCTGAAACTGTGAATGGAGCTGTAGACACACCAATCCTGGGTTTACAGCTTCAAAACCTAGTGGCTGTTCTTTCTGTTTAACCCATGGTAACATAGATTGGGTCAGATATGCAAATGGGATTAATGGAGTTGCTGGTAATAGAAGCCTCTACTTATTTGAGAGGGTGGCCTTGAAAGAATTGGTCCAGTCCCAGTGTGGTTACAGGTAACTGTGTTTAGAACTCAGTTCCAAACGGACAGCAGCTTTCTGAGAAGTATTCTAGCTTGGAAGAGACCTAGTATTTTGGGAATGGGTGGGCAAAGTACCTTCACTATTGGTGGTAGGTTTACTTGCCTGCCCCATAGCAGTCATGCATTTAGGATTATGATTTAATGTAAGCCTGTTTAAATAAAGGGATATGCTTATATAATGAATTACATTATTGTCAATGCTGCCATGAATATAAGCAAGTCCGTGTTGATAAAATGTGACATTGGTTGTTACTGTAGGCTTCCAAACTATGCCTCTGTCATGATTGAAATTGGTTGTATGTGCGTATGCATGTGTATATGTATCTGCTTAGATACACAAATGCTGCAACACCATTCTTCTATGAGGAATCTTTTATTAGTGCTGTAGTTATGCCATCAAATACAGATGTGTTCATTATTTTTGCTTATCCTTTTATAGCTGCTGCGTTTTATGCGGTGTGACTACAAGTTTTGTTTTGCAGTCTTACTCTTTTGCCGATATGTTGGAAATACTAAAATCTTACCTTAGATGTGGATATACAGATTTTCCAGAGAAAAATGCATCCCGTGTCTGAAAGGTCTTGCAGAAAAGGGGCAGTTGCTATTCATATTCTTACTCAAGATTTTTGTCTTTTGTTTTGTATTTATGTTCTTCACTGCATTCCTATGATAAAGCTTTAAAGTGAAGCCAGCTTCTCCACTTCAAAAACTGAAAGACTAAATCCTTTGGTATCTTCTAAAGGAGTCTTGCAAGAATAAGAACAGTATTTTTGGGACTACATAGTTTTGCTGTAAAACAATTCAGCATAATCGAACTTTTCTTTACATTTTTAACTTGCAGGAGCATTACAGGATCCCAGAAAAATACTATGATACAAACATGTCGGTAATGTCCCAAATCAGAGATTTGGAGATGAGGAGCTTCATCTTATGATAGTTCTTCCTGTTTGCTGAGAAGGGTACACATGCACACACACCCCTATATTTGTCAATTCAGAGCTAATGTGGCACATCACCTTGCAGCATTTGTGATTTAACGGCCAGGATTTCACAGATTTAAGTTGAATCTCTTTGATGTCTTCCTTGGAAAACAAGGGCACACTAGCAATCAGACGTGACTATCTAGATATCATTCCTCTTAGTCCTTACTGCAAAATTGGCACCTTAACTTTGCAACTGAGTTTTTGGGGTAGCAGGGTGCCCCCAAAAAGTGATTGAGCAGCAGTATTTTACTTCTGAAGCTATATTTCAGTGGCAAACAGTATTTGCAGAGAAAGCACAAAGCTGTTCTTAATGGCCACTTAAAGGCGTAGTTTAATTCTATTAAAGGAAATTTGATTTTGAATAATTCAAGAACCAGCAATCTGAGTTTCAGAGTTGGGTATTTGACTTTTTTCCCCTTTGTGTGTGGAAAACCAGATGTGTGGCCTTACTAGAATGCGTTCTATTTCACTTCTCACTCCACCTTGCCAGGAGCTCTTATATTTCTGTAATAATAGCCAGTTCTTCGTGCTCAGTAGCAGCTGCTTGTAACATCTGTCAGATAATTATAAAGCTGAATTAGAATTCACCTGCCTAAACTGGGGAGATGAATTCCTGACGAAGAAATAAGATAGATTGCGAGATAGATTGCAATTCCATTTTCCATGCTTCTTAATAATCACTGCTATAGGCAGTACTAAAGAGCAGACATTTTCTGGGTTAGATGTAGATGAAGTGGACGTGGAACGGGACGAAAAAAAGGAAAAGGAGGGGAAAAAAAGCAGCTCACACTTTGCATACATAAGTATGCCTCTCGCATTCAGCATGAGACATTGATACTTATTAACACCATTGTAAAAAGATGCTGCATCATATGCTTCACATTCTAGATCTTCTCCAGCACCTGCTGATGATCAGGCCCTCTGTTATGTGTGAGTATTGGCAATTCAGAAACTCGTTATGGCTCTGTGTTGCAACCTGTCTGTAAAATCATTCCATGCTTTTATGACGTCAATAGTAATGTCAGGGATCTATCCAGATATAGGTACATACTCTCTCTCTCCTTGTGTATGTTTGTGTGTGCATGCACATATGGCTGCACAAGTGGATATGTATATATTTTTTTTTAATTAAGAAAGATATGACTCTGTGTGTATAATTGTATATATATTTATATATGGCTTTAAACTTGAAGATTGGAGCATACTTTCTAAGTCTAGAATGAAAGTACCTGTGTTCTAAAAAAATTATTGCTAATATTTTTAAATTTCATCTGTGGCAGCCACTCGAGATGTGCTTAGAGCACGTATGCATGTTGTGTGTATGTGTACAAAGTTCACTGCTAGCACTGACATGAGTACAATGTACTGATATCTGGATTAATCTCAGTGTCATATTTTCTGTGGCACTTACATTTTACTTCCTTCATGTGTGAAAAGGTTCAAATTAAACCTTAAATGTTAATTACAGTAATTTGTCCTGAGCATTTTCCATACTTTGTAATTTGGTTTGTTGGTGTTCGAGGTTTTGTGTGGCTGTTCAGTCAAGCATGTGATAAATGTTCCTCTGTACTGCATGCAGTGTTGTGTTTACAAGATATTTTCATATGTACAACCATTGGTGTTTCCATTGTCACTGCTTTAGTTGATAGTGCATATCTCTGGGGGTAGGAGAAGTGGTGATAGCTCTCAAGAAAGAAAACCACTACACTTTTCTTTCAAGCTGTACAGCTACGAAAGAGAGGAAAACCATATATATGTTTGTTTTCCTTTGAAATTGTTGAACTTTAACTCCTCTTGCAGCTAAGAAATACAACACAGAAGTGGAGCAGTCATTTACTTGTTTTCTGTTTTCCATGTCTTCGTCTCTCTTTTATGGACCTTGTTTCTCTTACTGTCTTCCCTGTAACCATATTAAGGCAACTACCAGTCTGTTTTGCAGATGAACTGTTCAGGTGCCTGAGTGGCACCTGAATTTCTGCTTATTTCTGCTTTAGAGTACAAGGTTCAACAGAGTTGGTGAAAGGAGCCAAATACGCTACTTGTTCTGGGCCCCTCATCATCCCAGTCACAGGCTGAGCTGTTCAGGATGATGCTGAATGTCTGTAGACCTCACTGTAACCTCCAAATGAGCTACAGCAGCAATTCAGCAAGTGATGGATTTGATAGTTGTGAGGTGTCTGCCCATGAATACTAACCAGGGTAAAAACTCCTGTAAATCTGAGGTCTTTAATTCAGTGTGACCTCAACAAGTGTCACAGAAGACAGGAGCAGGTTGACCAGTGTCTTAGTAAAGACTACTTGCTGCTATACATATTTCCTAAAAATGTAATTTACCACAGAGAGAGGTTTTTTGGTATAGCTTTTCATTTCAATAATAACATACAAAAGAGGGAGAGGAGGAGGACAGTCACATCAGTAATACAGGTAATAAGAGCAGCTGCAGAAACCTTTGCAGTTAACTGGACTTTGGAAATAATTAGCAAGAGACAAACGTGAGCTCCACATAGAATATAACTTTTCATGTATTTGATCCATGTAATCTGATTTTCTTTTCTATGTTATTTTTTGGAAAATGCAAGTGTTCTGGTTTATATTTGTAAAACAGCTGAAGCATTGCAGAAATCTGGTTGTAGATAAGAATGAACAGTTAAAAACATATTGAATATTCCTTTGAGTACTTTAAATTAGGCTATTAGAACTGTAGTTAAGCACTAGAATAGAAACAGTGTATTTTTCCAAAGAGCTAAAATGTAACAGCTCCCAGTGAGATTATCTAAATTTTATTCCATCTGTGGAAATCAATTAGGTAATTCAGTTGCTCAATTTTAGATGCATTTTTTAAAAACGGTACAGCAAACCTCTTTTCTTTTTAGTTCCTGTGCTGTACACAGAAAGGGAAGCTAAGGCAGCTTTTGGGAGCTATTTCTAAGTAGCATTTAAATCTGAGAGCATCCTTTGAGTCATACCTTCTGAGTGTTTCAGTTCAATGTCAGTTATTCATTCATATAATGACAAATGATAGAGTATCCCAGAAATAGGAGTGCATATGGTTTGCCTCCCCTTTAGCTGATCTCAAGTGCTGATGTAACAAGGTAAGGACTACTGCTCCCCTTGGGCCTTGGCACCCTGCATAATTGTTTGTCTTGTGCTCCTTGCAGTGAAGGACTAGACGAGAGTTGATAGATACTGGACACTGTACAGTCAGAGATCACACTCTGCTGTGTACATCCAGGCTGAATCCAGGCTAACCTGTTTGCTTTGCAGGAGCGTGCCATTCTCCTTTCCACACTTTGAACCATAGCTTCCAGCTTCTGTTAACCGAAAGGAGATTGTCCTAGCCTTCTAGCCAGAAGAAACATTGTTTGCAGTTCTGTTCTCATTACTGCATCTCTCTGTCAAGGGAAAACTACATTATTTCCTACTTATTTTTATAAGTTGAAAAACTGATTAGTTTGATTGGAATTAAAGTGATGAATGTAACTGAATGAATGTTACATATTCTTACATTGAAATGTAACTTGCAAATCTTACAGCTTTTGTAGAGGCAAGGTATTCTTACGGGCTTACTGGGTGGAGCTGCTGCATCAGGGTTTGACCCATGAGAGTTTTATTAGCATAATACTTTGCTGTAGTTCAACACACTTGGAAATGGCTGAGAAATAGTAGTGATTATTCTCAAAAATTCTCTTCTCTCATGCTTTTTGCTGTTTCTCTGCTGGGTCTTTGCAGAATAGCTGCTGCATGTCTTTAGTGTTTCCCAGTGCTAGAATGCCATCAGGAAAGGCAGATCTTTAGTGACTGTATGCTGAGGGTTTGTTTCCTAGTGTATGGTAACTTCTCTGCACTTCAAAAGGAAATACTTTGTTTCAAGTGGGGTAGCACTTGTGTGTTTGAAAAAAGGCCAATGCAGAACAGGGAGGGGATTTAAGGAAGAGGTAAAGCTGGTGATAATAAGAATTTTAGAATTGGTATGGGTTTAGATAATATGGTTTTAGAAATTTACATTAGAAGAACTAGAATGTTCATTCTGTTCAGCACCCTAGGCACCTCTGTAATGACCCTTTTTGCACTTTTCTAGATATGGTAGATGTGAGAGGAGGTAGGGAACATGCCTGGACACATACACAGACAACAAAGAAAGGTGGTCCTTCCAAGAATTTTTGGTAGAATGTTTTAGACTGACAGGATTAGTCATATAAAAATTTATTTGCACTGTCTTCTGATGCAGAAGATATTTAGCAGAAAACTACTGGGAGGGGGAGTCAGTGGCAATCAGGGTGTGACAGAGAGGACATCAATCAGGAGTGATGGACAGGAGACGGCTCCAGGCCTCAGACCTGAAAAAGTCTTTTCTCAGCAGCTTGCACATCCTTATGAAGTGGTCAGGGCTTTTTTTTTTTTTAGACCTGTCTCTTCTGTGGGTAAATACTTTATTTTTTATTTTGATAATGTCACGTGTGGCAAGACAGACTTTTTTTTCTGCCCTTTTTCCATCAGTCTTACTTCTTGGTATACTTGGTTCTGATAGCTAAGCTGCTTAATGAACAAATGTAGGTTCTTAAGAAGACAAAGCATTGTTGAAGGAGGGCTAAGTAGCCCTGTTTATATCATGGTATATACCATGGTATCCTTCTGCCTACTAGATGGGAGTTCTTTAAGAAATATTCTTCCTGCCTTTATCTATTTTCCCCTCTTTGTTTCACCGTCACTGCTCTGTTGGGCCACTTCTGTTTCTGGCATTCAAACATCAAGTGGAGTCTGCACGTCATTTGGCTGGTGAAACATGACTGGCTGTCTCAAACTCGTTGGAAGTGCATGAAGGGATGGAGGAAGGAGTTAAGCAGGGGATTGCTCCCTGTGACATAGATGATGTGCTGTAACGCGTTTGTATGTCCAAACCCATGAAGTATTTTTCAGTAAAAACATAGAAACCTAAAATAGATACAAAACCACCCAGGAAAGCACAATACCTCCTACAGGCCAACTTTCAGAAACATTTTCAGCAGTCATTGAGGGTGGCTTTGGTGCCTCAAACGTCACAGATCCTTCAGTGTTTGTCTTTGCACGAAGAATCTCTGTCTTGAATCACAGAATCATTAAGCTTGGAAAAGACCTCCAAGATGAAGCTGGATTGTCTCTTGTTACAGTCTTGTCACTGTTCAAGCACTGTTTACTTCAATTACAAAAAATTATGGGCTGTTCAGCTACGTAATTTGACTATAAACGTGTACCAGTTACAAAGTCACAAAGGATTCATATAACTGCTTATTCCCAACATACTAGCATTGTGGCTTTGAAGTCAGTGAAGTAGTCTTGAGTGGCTTCCTCATATCCATACCTCACACCCACCAAAGGGAGGACTGGCAGTCCTCATGCTACTTTAATCATGTCCCATTTTATTGCAGTATTACATATGTGCCAGCAGAAAATTTAGACGAGTACAGGGCCAGTTTGGGACAACAGACAGAGGGAGCTGTGCCACTTGAACTTTTTCCTTCACATACTGTCAGGTGAGTCAAAAGGCTTACAGTGTTCTCCCAAATAGCTCTCAGATGTAACTCTTTCCATACACTTTGCACATTTTGGGAAGATAAGTTTTATTTTGAAAGAGATGAGAGATGGATGATTTTCTCCAGACCAGCAGCTTTCACAATAAAAAGTGTTCAGAATACAGTTTTTGCTTTGACTAGCAAATTTTTAAACATTTTTACAAGGCTGTTTGATCTATACAAAATGGAGATTGAATTCTGTCTCATCCTAAATTTCTCTCAAATACCATGGATTTGTGGATTACCACAAATACTCAAGTGCTTCCAACATAAGAACTTGGTATTGATGGTCTTTCCAGAACTTAACTGGAAGAATGGGAGAATGAATTATGCCATTCTTTTCCTCGAGTTTTGAAAATCCATTGCAGTTACAGTCCAAAATTTCAAAGTGATCAATAATTGTTTTTTTGGAATTCATCTCCAAAAGCAGTAAGTTATGTTGAATGCTGCTGTTGTAATTTTTTCCATTTTGAAAACAGTAAATAGTTACCTTAAAGTTTAACTTGGTTCTAGTTCCAAATTGCAGAGTCTTTTATTCTGTGTTGTGAATAGAAACTTCACTGCAGGATAGAAACTTCATTGCAGAACAAAAGTGGACAGGGAAAACCTGAACACCATATGTACTCTTAACAGACATCAGAAGTAGTTCCTTACATGAATCCTGTGTACAAATTCTAGTGCTGGCAGGGTGACTCAATATATGAAAATTTTCAGAAAAATTTAGTGATAATGTGAATTCTTCAGAAGTAAATTCCATGTTCTTGTTTATCATCAGGGAACTCCCAGAGCTTCCAGAACGTGAAGAGGGGGAGGGAGAAGAAAGTGAACTTCAAAATGCGGCTTTCAGTAACTGGAACCAGCCCAGAAAGTAAGTGCAGATCTAGTTATGCATTGTAAAATGTCATCTGAAATTCAAAAATTTTGAAACATATTTTGATAGGAGTGAAAAACCAACAGAATCTCTGCACTTATGTGTGTTGTGCATTGCAGGAGTAATTAACTGTTGACTTTTACTGCTATTGGGCTAAATACCTGCAATCTAAGATTGTCTTGATTGTTGTAGTAATTTATCTTTACATATCCCAAGTTGACTCTCAGGGATCCAGTAAGAAAATATGAAGGATTCAGAGTTTTTATTAGAACCCAAAATAAAGTGGCCAAACTAGCCTCAATTACAGAATTTTTGAGCAATTCAGTAGGTAACTCCCACTGAAAGACAAAACTTTGCAGGGAGGAATTATTTCAGAGGGTTTTTAAATAATTGTGCAAATCCAGGTGTCTTCAGAGTGCAGCATTGTCATAATCACAGCAGATTTTATTTTGGTCCTTTTTTTGTCACAAAAGGGTTGAACTCTGGAGAGAGCCTAGCAAGTCATTGGGGATCAGCATTGTTGGTGGACGAGGGATGGGGAGCCGTCTGAGTAATGGAGAAGTGATGAGAGGGATCTTTATCAAGCACATCCTGGAAGACAGCCCAGCTGGCAAAAATGGAACACTGAAAACTGGAGATCGGATTGTAGAGGTACCAGCTGAATGCCTTTTGCTGCAATTCCCCCAGCATCTCAGGAGTCCCTGAGATGGACGTGTGGTTCTGGGCTGACAGCTGTGCAACTGCTCCAGCTGATACCGCTTGAGCCACACAGACTGTAATACCATCTGCTGATGTTTGTGTGCAGACAGCTGTCTGTTAAGTTGAATATCCAACCTGAAGCATAGGTGAGTGACTGTGTGAGCAGGAGTCTACAAGGACAGCAGTTTGACCTGCCTCTTTTAAAACCAGAATGTGCAGGGAAAAGCTGAAGTTTGACGAAACTAAAAGATTTCGCCTTTGCATATTGGATAGCAATAGAAACAGACAGTACAAATCATGCAAATAAATGCCAAGCTTATTTCCCTGCTAATCAGATCACATCATTCTTATGCATCTTGTGCAGGAGTTAAGGGACGCACGATTTCTTTTCCCCCCTGATGTGAAGAAATGTGGTTTTGATACTTGAGACGTCAAGAATGTTGTGCCCATGCCTGACTGTAAGGTAGCCAGTTGCATTGCAGGAAGAGATTTATTATCATTTCTCTTTTGCTTAGCCAGTCTTGTGCTCATGCAGCCACTTCTGCTTTCTCACTTAAAGATATCAAAGAATGAACATGCTGAAAGGAGTAGGTCTTTCCTGTGATGATTATCAGTGTCAGACATTGCCCTGTCTCCAGTGTCAGGCTATTAGGCACTGCCCTCCACTTAACCCTGCTGGATGTCCTTAGCTGGATGTCCATCACTAAGAGTGATGGAGATGGTGATTCTGGATCAGACTGGGCTTGCTTTACGTGGTGGTACTGAAACTGCATTTTGCTCTTTGCTTCAAGATCCATATCAAGGATCTTGAAATAATACCTTAGTATAGGTAGCACTTTCTACAGCAGAATGGAACAGTTTCCAGTACATAACAAGTTGGAAGGTGGAATTTTGCTTGATGGCCACAAAGTTAAAAACATTCATTTCATCGGAATAACTGGATTTTTATGAGTGCAATTGTCTCTGACAGTGATACTTGCAGAAGCCGGAATGGGTGAGTGAAATCAAAATGTTGTGTTAACATGACTGTTTCTGAATGAACTATTTTAGTTTCTTAAGTTGTGGTGTATGTAAGCTTTTATATCTGCTAGTGCATACAGTTTTTCAGACATGGGAAGTTGGAGAGCCGTATTGTTATTGTTCAGTTCCTCAGAGGTTTAGAATTTCTCTCGGATTGTTTTTGTGCTCTCTTATTTCCATTGAATGGTTAAGTTTAAGGTAGAGTTAGACAATTAAAAAGTTGTAGGGGTAATCCTCATCATATAACTTTCTGTGCTAGAATTGCCACTAACAAATAACCTTTCTGTGTTAGCTGCTAGCTTTTATTGTGATCATTGTGAGAATACCTCACTGATGCTAACCTCACCTTAACATTGTTCTTACCTGGATAACAGGACAAATTGTTTTATACACCCATACATATGAAGACAGGAAGAAAAGCAACCAAGCCAAAATATATCCTTAGCCATCCTTCGTAAATGCCTTCTTCTAGAAGATAGAAAGCTTTTCAGCTCTGACCTAAAAATTTAAATTCTAGAGAAAGTGTCTAGTAGCTAAAATTGATCTTATCTTGCTTTAACAAAAAAAAAAAGAGAAAACAAAAGAAAAAAATACACTGTACTGGCATAATACCCTATCGTGAAAGACTCTCCAGCACCTAACAAGTTTCAGTATGTAAATCTCATAAAGTCCTGCATGGTAGGTTTTTCTTGCAGGAAGAAGTATTTGGTAAACACTACCACTCTCTTCAGATCGTCATATCTCTTCTGTTACATTGCCTATGGGAAAATTTATAGAGCCTGAACCAAAAATGTTGAAAAACCTGTTTTTAAAACAGAAGAATGAGAGAATATTTATTTAAGGTCCTTTCAGTGCTCTTGGAAGTATCAAACCTGTGTGTGAGGGACCTCAGGCCAAGTCAGTAGAAAGCTTTCCACCAGAAACAGAGGTTTGGACTTAGGTTTTAGACAAAGTTGCCTAACCAAAACTCAAAACTGACTCATGACTCTTGTAGCTTCTTGCAATGTTAAGATGAGGCCTTCCAATTACAGGTGGATGGAATTGACCTCAGAGATGCCAGCCATGAACAAGCTGTGGAAGCCATACGGAAGGCAGGCAATCCTGTAGTCTTTATGGTACAGAGCATTATAAGCAGACCAAGGGTAAGCATAAAGAATATGAAAAGAGATGTAATACATAGTAATAGATGAAACAAATGTTCAAGATGGTGGTGTTTGGGAATGGGATATTTAATCCTGAAAGTGCCATCTCAACTATTTTAGGAACAAAGATTTGATTTAAGTATTATTTCCATTTAGAGTGAAATCGATTTGGATTTGGAATTACCCTCCAGCACGCCGTCCTCAAACTATTTTGAAAAGCCTCAAGAAAGATAACTTGTTGGGGGGCAGAGTAGGAGTCTAACTAAAACCAACTCTTAGAGATTGACAGCGTGTCTCAGGAGCGCATGCAGAAATACAGCACCTGTTAAAAAATTCCTTGGACATTAATGAGAGGACCTAGAAGTACACGGAAGTTTTCCATCACTAAGCTGCATGGACGTTGCAGACAAAAGCTACTGAGCTTTAATATAAGTCGCTTGCATCACTAGAAACTAAACTTCCTCATTGTAGAGTCTGTGTAAGCTGCGTGTTTATTTACCAGTTGTCTTATAACTCTTGTTCCCCAGCCACAGTCTCTTTATAGTCCTTCTTCAGCTTCTGCTCCCTGTGGGCAGAAAACTACTAACCCATTTTATCGTCAGTCATCTAAGGTAAAGTTGCATGAAAAAGCTCTGTTGAATGTTGATTATTGATACTGAAGCTACTAAAGTAAGGCTTTTGCATTTGCTGTGGTGTGAACAGAATTGCCACTACTGAACGTTTAGACCAGTTTGGGATGGGATTGATGCCATTACATTATCACAACTTAACTTTTATTTAGAGAATGCTCCTTTGCTATTTTTAATTGTAGTTCTTTATTACCTATTTTCAAATTAAGCTTGTTGGTTATTTCTTGACTGTACTAACAAACTCTTGTTTCTCTGTAAGCAGAAACATTGCAAATGCCCTTACTGTACACATACATTACGTTGTGATTTTCATAGATGGCATTATATTTATTATTTTCATCTTTTGAAACTTGCATTTGTATTTTATGATAAGATCTAACAGGGGAATTTTCTGCTTTCATTTGTGTTCAGTCACCCAAATAGCTGCACATCGTATTATGTATTATGGTACCACTATGTATTTAACAAGGCAGTCAGTTTTAAGTGACATGTAGCTAACGAGTCTATTTCTTCCCTTTTGCTTTTTGTCATGCTTTGTAGTTAAAGAGATCCTGGGTGTACTCCAGAATAGCCCAAATAATGCAAGTGGCCTGTGAAAAGACAGTGATACTTTTGCTAATAACGAGTTACTCATCGAGTCTGTGTTTCATAGTGATACCACTCTCTGTATTTCTGAGTAAGAAATAATATATCACTGTGATTATGGTCCCATAGTAGTTTTACAGCCCTATGCTGTATGAAATGCTACTTAGTTTCTGATACCTTAGCATTTTGGACACATTGATAAAATTCTGAGCAGAAGTTAGTTGAAAAAAGGGAAAAAAAAAAAAATCCTGTTACTTTAGGCATTGATTTGAATTAAAAAAACAGTAAAAGAGAAAATACCCTGTATTTTAGCATTTTGTTTTCTTGTCCTAGACTGCACAAGAAAGTATGCTAAACTGAGCTGTTCAGGCAAACTCAAATGCTCCGTATTTTCTCACAGTAGTCAGTCCATATTAATACAATGCTGTTGCATGCACTACTATTAGGGCTAGTATTTTAGGAGATATGCCATCAAGACAAAATATAAAAGGCATGATTTTGAATGACTGTAGCTGATCTTTTGTTTCCTGTTTCACTAGGATTTTACTGTTGATATACAAAATGTTCGTGATGCTTATTTTAGTTGCCTAAAATTTCAACAAGATACACTTTAAAATTCTATGCATATGACAAATGTAATTGTTAAAGTGCAATAGAATCATTACAGTAATGAGTTATTTTCACAAACTTGTCTTTATAGAAGACAAAATTAAATGCAAATCACCTGGGCAGAAAATCTTGTTTTACCCTAGGGAATCAACCTGTTGACTTTGAGTGACTTGACAGTGCAGAAATCTTGTTCATGCATGGCATTACTTTCTCACTGCTGAAAATACAGTAGAGCCCAGACATATGTTGTCTTATCAAATAGCATTACTTTTTTGCAACATGATATTTGAAAATAAATGTTTAGGGATGAGTTTATTATTTTCAGGAGCATTTAAAAAAACAAATCCTTTAGCAAAATTTTTAAACAGCAACATACATTTTGGTTAAATTACTCCTGATATAAATGATCCTGGAATGTTTTCACATTCCTTCCCATTTACTATACTTCTTATTTTCCAGCAGTGGTAAACTTACAGCCCTAAGACTTGTAGGCAATTGCCAGATGGATACACCTTGTGTAGAAATCACTTTTAAGTATACATACTATACTTTCACCATACTATGTGAAATCAGAGCTGTTTCCTCCTTATTAAGCAGATTCTGATCTCAAAATAGAATACAGTACAAAAACTGAATAGGGAATATAAATGGTCAAATCATATCCTTTAAATTGGTCTAAATATGTAAACTCTTTTTCTGTTAAACAGTAATGAGGAAGTACCTGACTTTGAGGGAAGACCAGAGTATTTAGTTTCAAGAAACTAAATTTAGTTTCAAGAAACTAAGTTCAGGCAATTATAGATGCATATGCACATATACAAAGTGTTCAGTAAAAGTTATTATTAGATATGAAATCTGCTTTGAGATGCCTAATATTACTAAGCCCTCTTTTGCAAAATAAACAGGGAGTGTTTTACCATGGAAGTGAAATCAAATAACGAGAATTAATCTGTGGTTTTCAAAATAATGAGAATTAATCTGTGATTTTCAAAATAAAACTAAACCTACTGCATTATTACAAATAATTGTGCTCATTCTAACCCAGAAATCCACAGTTTTTTCAATTAATGTGTAAGAGTGTCCCATATGCTGAGATGTTTGAATAAAATTGTACAAATATCACAGCACATAAATTTTCTCTTCTTCGTGCTGCTCAGTTCTGTGCTTGATGTACTTTGTGGTCTAGAACAGGTGTGAGGATCAGTGCTTTTCCTCTATTCTGACAGAAACACAGGGCGAATACAGTTTTACCCACCTTCACGTATCTGTAGCAAAGTGCAGGAAGTGGACCTTGTTTGTTTAGCGCAAACAACTAAATAAATATGTTTTGCTTCATGAGGGAAAAGGCTTCATCTAAAATTTTTTTTGCTTGGTTTCTGTTATGCTTTCCTTTTAGAACCCTTCCCTGCCTTTCCCACAGAACAGTGTTTTCTGTAGGCCAGCTGTCTTCAGCAGCACTAACCCATTTGCTGATTCTTCTCAGTTCAACACTGCCAAGGTTGGATGATGACACACTGCTTTTCACATACCAAACATCCTGTGTGTGCTTCTTTGCCATTAGTGTGTCTCTGCATTTAAATTCTTTTATACCAATTTGGGTTAAATGCTATGCTGATGAGCTTGAGAATTCTGTGTAGTGAATTTAAAAGACACAAGTTCACATAACAAAGAAAAGTTATGGAGAAGTTAAAAAAATGCCAGCTCCGTTAATCATAACCACTAAATCTGATCTATTCGGAGCTACCAAAGGAGTAGGTTTTCAATTATAAGATCAGTCCCCGTGGTATATGTTAAAATACCCACTGAGTGTAACTCTCTCATCAGTGTAAGGCGTTTTGCTGCTATGTACTTCTTTTTGGTTTTTTGTGGTTATGACTTTTCAGCTTTGATATCTCTATTTTATTTTTGCATGAAAAAAAACCCACTAGCAGCTTTTTTTTATGATACTTCATAACTATTTTCCTTCTGCTTCTTGAAAATTCTTTTAATGCACTATGAATAGGATGCTGATGTCTTTGGAAATACAAAAAAAGTTAGATTCTTTTTTTTCTGTGGCTAGCGCTTACTTACTGCATGTTGTTCACAATGGGAACAGAGTTAACCTCTACACAACAGCAAATAAAAGCTTAATTCTAATGTGCATGCATTTCTGATTTAATAAAATAATTTCTAGCTGGTTTTACATCTTGGAAGTGATTGTGCCCTTTGTCTATTTTCCCGTGTCAAATATGTCAAATGTGCAACAAACACTTATAATATGATACATGATGTGTAATTGCATGTGTGTTTTGAAATCTTTTTGTGTTTGTTACAGTTCTGAGGAAAGGGAGTAGACATGTAACATAAATGATGACTTGTATTTTCTATATTTTCAAAAGTATTTCTGGAAAACATTGCACATATTTTGAAAAAAACCCTGATGATCCTGCAGTTTCTGCATAATTCCTTTTTTAGCATTGATATAAGAATGGCCTTTTGTCATCTCTGTCCTGTTCTGAACTCAGGTTCATGTACAGTGAGAAACTTTGATGAATCAGGACCCTTAGTAACCCTTAAATACTTTTGTCCCTTTATAAATGGAGCTAATAAAGTTGCTGCAATTAGTAAAATGAATCCATAATTGAAAATGAGTTATTTGTTAATAGTACTGTGTATTGCCAAAGGTGCTGTAACATGTGGATTGCTGTTTTCTGTTACTGTAGGAGGTATCGAATCCAATTAGGGTTACCTTCCGTTGTTCCCCAACTAACCCTTTTGCTCCCACACCATTCAAGGTTTGTCTTAATTCTCATCAGTTGGTCCTACTGTATGTGTGCTGTACATTTGTACATGGCCTGTGATACCTTCTGGAGTACTGCTTCTTCCTCCACCTGTGCCTTCATTTTTTCAAGTTCCAGACTTGCTGCCATTTTCAATATTTGCTTGGCTGTGATCAGAGTGACCCTGGTATCTGAATGAGTTCAGCAACTGTTGGATGCTTTGCATTTTAAATGAAATACTGTGGTGTGGCACACTGAAAGTATTTCATGAGTTAAAGCCTTTTAGGTTTTTTGTGTATTGCCCGATTCAGGGAGCAAAAGTCTTATGTGTGTGCAAACTGTGGGGACCAGCTTCTGCTTCTGGCTGTTCAAGTGTGTCAGGCTGAGTTCTGGAGGCAGGACATGTTTCCCTCCACCCAAATGGCACTGTAGCACAGTTTTTACCCTTCCTACAAAGGTGCCTTGCTTTCACTTTCTTTTCAGCATTTCCTTAAACATCAGAAATGTTCATATTATGTTATGTTTTTATGTGTGTACAAAGGTACAGAAAGAAGTTTGTTTTTTTTTTTGTCAATCGTATTATGGTGGCTGCAGTCAGTAAGTGCTAATCTGCCAGGATGTAGCCGTACATCCACACCTTAGAGATCTTCCAGAGGTCCTTGACACCAATATTTTGTTCCTTTTTTTGGTCATGTTTTCTTTACAAAGAGTACCCCTAAAGTAATATGTTAATTTTGGTTTTAAAATACAGAGATTACTCTAAGATTTGCTGATCTGGTTTGATCTCACACCTATATTGGATTTGTGTTGCAAGACTGTGGTAGTTGGGGAGGCTATGGGGTAACTTTGTCATATTTTTTCTCTCCTGTCCAGATGAAGAAGGGTGTGATAGAGCAGCTTCGGTGGGCACCTGGCCTCCAGCCAGGGTCAACCCACCACAGCACTGTATTTCCTCATTTTTTCGGCATACTCCATAGCTTTAGTGGAGTTCTAGGAAGAACCCTGAAAAAAGAGTGTTTCCCTTTCACTCTCCCTTTCACCCCTCCTTGATGTGGAGGTCTGTTACTAGCTTTTCCTTTTGGCGGACACATGAATTTCTGATTGTGAAAAATCACTTTGAATGTTACTAGGTAGTGTTTCTACCCTTCTCTGATTCTGATGCATGACAATGTCTTTGCTAGAATTTTGTTGCTTCAGTTTAGAGATGCTAGGTATCATCTTAGGAGAATGACATTGCCTTAGATTTGAAGCATGTAACAATGTGACCAAGGATACAAAAAGTCATATAACATTTATGTGCATTTTTTATAAAAATTATTGGCTTGTCACATTGAAACTTCCCAGAGGTTTGACATTTAGTGACTTCGTAGTTAAGTTCCTAGAACAAGTTCCTAAATGAAAGGAAAATCTTTTTAAGCAGAAGCAGAATGAGAGAACTGAAATAGGGCATTTGGAATTTCTTTAAATCTTTAGAGTTAGAGTGAAGATGAGTCACTTTTGTTTAGACACAGGACCTGTCTTAAATTTCAGTATGACTAAATCAGTAACTTCCTAGGTTTCTAAATACCTTTAATTTTAAAGCTGATTGAAGTCTTCTAAGGTGCATGTTGTTACATTGTTGCCTCTGATGAAGAAATTACCTGAGTGTTTTTGGCATCTAGAGACACCATCTAAGCTACTGTGCTCAAACTTGCTAGTGGAGATAGTGAAAACTGAAATGTTGAGAACAAGGCTATGAAGCTGGGGCAACACACCTGAAAATTCTAGTGCTGGAAAAATACTTGGTTTTCATTTAAAATGTTTGTTGTTTTCTTCGATAGCTGATCTGCCAAGTATCAAGGTCTCTTGGGCATGCATAAGCTTCAGAATGATGATATTCAAACAAAAGTTTTTTGCTTACATGTTTACTCTAAGCAAGGCAAAAATATACAAATTGCAAACATACTGAAATTCCTGATCAGAGTCCATATTTCTCAAGGAAACTGTCTTGAATGGAAGCTTGCAAGATCGTGGATTTGGGCATTTAACCATTATATTGCAGTAGTCATGTGTTTATACTTCCTTACTTTTTGTGAATATGAGTAGAACACATCAAGACCAATAGCATTTGTCTCTTGTGATTTAATCTGTATCCTCTTCCGTTTGATCTTGTCTGTGCAGCTTATAGGAAACTAGTAAATGAGAGTGAAAAAGTCCAGTCACTATGAATTTCTTCAGTTATCATCTGTTTAATTTTGTTTCTTAATTGTCCTTTCAGTTAATATGCCCGTTATTATCTTTTTCCTGGAGGTATTTTTGAAAGCACCAAGTGTTTTGTTTCCTTTCCCTTTCCTTGTATTTGGCTTCCAAAGCATACAATGGCAAGAAATTATATCTGATGACTTTTTAAAATAAAATTAGATGTAAGTCTTTTACAAATCTGGCATTAAAAAAAAAGCACTTGAGTCTTCATGAGAGACTTTTTCTGAAATATAAAGTGGCACATAAAACTTTACTGAATTGGGCTTTTACTGTGAGTTGTTTGCTTCCAAATATATTTTGGAGTGATATTATCTCTTACCTTGCCTGGTGTTTGTTTCTGTCTTTGAACTCTTTCCGCCTTTCTGTGCGTGTTATTAATTTAGAGTTTCAGCTGCTTGGTATTTAAATTTTGGAGCTATAGTCATTGCCATTTTGACATTTTTGTATACTAGTTTGCCCTACACAGAGTCTACATCTTCTTAGCCACTGCATTTTTCTTATTCTTCACAGGCATTCGGTCAGTCCGATGCAGAACCAGAAAAGACTTCACTTTGTAGCTTGCCTCTGCCCCCTCCTTCAGCATTTTCAGGAGTGAGCTGTGATGTTGCACAGTCGTCTTCTATCAGAGTCCCAGAAGATGTGGAGAAGGAGGATGAGTTTGGTTACAGCTGGAGTAAGTTTTTCCTTTGTGATATTTGAAATGCTCAGTGTTAAAATAGCCTTGTATAATTAAAATAGCCTTGTATAAGATACGGGTGTGGGAGCATCCAGTTTGAACTGCTTCTTTCTCATATGTGTCATGGTTTGGGTGTTAAGTGTTGCTGTTTTAGTTGTGCTTGGTCAGATGCACATGGTAAAATACAAAACTCATTTCTTCTTCTTCTTCATTGCACTGCAATCTTTTTTTTTCTCCATGGTCCAAAATTGATGTAGGACTACTTGAAGAATTTCATTGTACTTCAGGTAACTGATGGCAGTGATCAGTGCGATAGTTTCTGTTACCTGAGGGTGTTACTGGAGAAAAGATTATTTCTTTCATGTGTGAAAAGTCTTTTTTTAAAAAAAAGTTATAATATTTTCTGAAGTTATAAGAAAAACAGGAAACTAGAAATATTATAAGTCACCTAATGCTTAGCTTAAAAGAAGGTATGGTTTACACTGAAAACTTCATCATCCAGTTCGGGCTGCTTCTGTCAGATACTGCCCACTGGGCACTGATCTTGACTCTCTAGGTGACTTGTCAAACTTTCTAATGTAAATCCAACCTCTACTGCCCACACTTTTACATTTAGAAAAGATCGTGCAGCGCTATGGAAATCTGCCAGGGGAGCTACACATGATTGAGCTGGAAAAAGGAAGGACAGGTCTGGGACTTAGTCTTGCTGGTAACAAAGACCGATCCAGGATGAGTGTCTTTATAGTGGGAATTGATCCAAATGGAGCAGCTGGAAAAGATGGCAGGTTACAGATTGCAGATGAGTTGCTAGAGGTGAGTTTTTGCAATTTATACTGAAACATGAACATACTGACTTAAAATATCAGATTCTTGCTGAAACATATATGATTTTTGGTGAACTTTGAAATCCCAAATTTATCCAAGTTCATATCAGTATGCTGTCAGATTTTCCTTCTGATGTATGCCAAATAGTTGCAGCTTTTTTCCCCCTGGTTATAGTAGAGCTTGGTGCTAATAACACCAAGTTGTGGATTAGATCCCTGTATGCACTATTCACTTAAGTGTTGAACTCGATGATCCTTGTGGGTCCCTTCCAACTTAGAAGATTCTGTGATTCTAGGATTCTAAGTAAAGGTGTGTTGAATAAAAATGTGGAATGACAGCAGTTTCTGAGTTATGGAGACGTATGGAAGGGCAGTGAATTGCAGATCATGAAAAATATTGGCGTCATCTAGTCAGTGTATCTGTGGAGTACTTCAGACTTTCTAATTCTCTGTTTATTAGAAGTGTGATAAGAGCAGGATATTTCTGAATTGTATAACATATAATGTGGAAATTAAACTGGGGAAACAGGAACAGATCTATTTTTATTATGGACTTCTAACTCGTGACATGTTTAGGTGCAGTTTTCTAGTGGAGTTGAGTGACTGAACCACTAAATATGAACCAACATGCCCAGTACGTACATGAGTATAAACTGTATTTCTGTATTACCGCAGTTCAGTTGATGATACTTGCAGATGTATTCCCTAATATAACCTTTCCCATTCTTTCTGATAGAAGTAGGTAACCTTACCCTCACAGAAATGCTTTGTGTAACTTCAAAGCTGTATGTGGAGGTGTTAGAGGATGTACTAGGGAAATGGTACAGAGAGGGAATGGTGAGTCTGAACAAAGCTTGAGGCAGACATTGAGAGAGTAAATTACATAGGCTGGAAGTTGCAGACTAGGAAAGAAATAAGGGATTTATGGCACTGTGGACCAAGTCTCATGGAGGAAATTTTGTTGCAGACTCCAGTGTTGGGAGAGAATGCTCTTGAAACATCTGTTTTTAAAATCCTGATGTTGTCAAGGTGGAATATTCTGAGAACACAGTGAAACACATCTGTCTGAGTCTGCTGTCATGTGATTTCTTGCTTACTGTCCACACTGTAAACTTGCAGATTATTACTAAGAAATTGTCTCAACCTCTTCTGAGAGGAGACATTTGAGCTTGCACCCTATGTTTCCAAGTAGCTGTCCATCAGCTGTTGAGAGCCGTGTCCTGTCTCCCCACTTGGCAGCCTGACCATGTATTTTTCACAAACCTGTGACGAACACTGCAGCAGGGGCTGCATTTGGATTGTCAATTCTGGTGTAAATGACAGGGCTCATCGCTGTGACCACACCTGGTGGACACACCCTGTATAGAAGCTGGTTGCTGTTATGCTTAGCCCTCAGTTCAGTGTCTTGTTGCTCCCCGTTCATTGTGTCTCTGCTTCTATTAGTGCTACTTGTATATATTGTACTGCTTTCTTTTTGTTCAGGTCCAAACTCTCCTTTTCCAATCATTTCTCTTTTCTTGAGTGGACTTCTGCACTGTGGTTTTCCATTTTCAAGAAAAAATGCAACTAATAAAATGCGATCAAATAATGGCTTTAGTCTGCAAATTCACACTGATACCTCCTGTCCCGTCTGAATCATAGGTGCTTCAAGGTATTATAGTGAGTCTGCTATGCCAAATGAAGAAAAAGATTGTCAGATTACATTTTAGGATAGTAAACATAGAATCTTAGAATGGCTTGGGTCAGAAGCAACCTTAAGAATCATCTACGTCCAAGTCCCTCGCAGTGGGCCAGGTTGCCACCCACCAGATCAAGTTACTCAGGGCCTGGTTCAATCTGGCCTTGAATATTTCCAGGCATGGAGCATCCACAGCTTCTCTGGGCAACCTGTTCCAGTGCCTCACTATCCTCTGGACTAAGAGTTTTTTTCTGACATCTTGCCGAAAACTTCCCTCTTTCCATTTAAAACCGTTGCCCCTTGTCATATCCCTATCACCCTATGTAAAAGGTCACTCTTCCTCTTTTCTGTAAGCCCCCTTTAAGTACTGGAAGGCTGCAATGAGGTCTCTTCAGAGCTTTCTCTTCTCCAGGCTAAACAACCACAACTGTCTCAGCCTGTCTTCACAGGAGAGGTCTCCAGCCCTCTGGTCATCTTCATGGCCCTCCTGTGGAGCTGCTCTGACAGATCCACATCTTTCTTGTGATGAGAACTCCACACCTGGATGCAGTACTTGAGGTATGGTCTCATGTGGGCAGAGTAGAGGGAGAGAATCCCCTCCCTTGACCTGGTCACACCTCTTTGGGTGCAGCCCAGGATGCCGTTGCCCTTCTGGGCTGTAAACGCACACAGTTGGCTCATGTACAGATTTTCATTCACCTCGGAGTGAGAACCCCAAAGTCCTTCTTCATAGGCTGCTTTCAATGACTTCCATTCCCAGTCTGTACTCTTGTCTTGGTTTGCTCCAACCCAGGTGCAGGGCCTTGTAATTGGACCTGTTGCACTCCGATGGGCCTACTTGACAGCTGTGTCTAGGTCCCTCAGGGATGGCATCCCATCCTTCTGTTGTGTTTTCTACACCACTTGTCTTCATATCATCTGTGAGTCTGCTGGGAGTGCACTTGTTCCCTTCATCTATTTCATTGATAAAGATATTAAAGAGCACTGGTCCCAAGACAGAGTCTTGACTTGTCACCAGCCCCCGTCTGGACACAGAGCCATTGACCACAACTCTCTGGCTGCATAGAGCCAGCCAGTTCCTTATCCACCAATAGTCCACCCTTCAAATCTGTCTCTCTCTAATTTGAAGATAAGGACGTTGTGTGGGACTTCGTTGAAAGTCTTACAGCAGCTTAAGTAGATGATATTGGTTGGTCTTCCCTTGTCAGCCATTCCTGTCACTCTGTCAGAGAAGGACACCAGATTGGTCAAGCATATTTTGCCCTTTGTGAAGCTGGGCTGGCTGTCACAGATGACCTCCTTGTCTTTTATGTGCCTTAGCATTGCTTCCATGAGGATCTGCTCCATGATGTTCCCAGGTATAGAAGTGAGGCTCGATGGCCCGTGGTTCCTTAGGTCCTCCTTTCTCCAATTCTATGAAATGAGAGCAATGTTTTCCTTTTCCCAGTCACTGAGGACTTCACCTGACCTCCATGACTTCTCAAGTGTGATGGGGAGTGCCTTGGCAACTACATCAGCCAGTTCCCTCAGGACCCTGGGATCCAGATCATCAAGCCCCATAGACTTGCGCCTATTCAGTTTCATTAAGTGGTCCCAAACTCGCTTTTGCTTACAGTGGGAGAGACTTTGCTTACCCCAGCCCCCACCTAGGGGTTCAGTTGCTTGAGAGATGTGGGAAGCCAGATTGTCGTTGAAGACTGAGGTGAAGAACTTGTGACTTCCTCAGCGTTCTCTATATCCATTGCCACCAGCTGTCCCTTCTCATTTATCAGGGAGGTACACTCTCCTTGGCCTTTCTTTTCTGAC